>ML434183.1:0-67247 GCA_005239525.1 Nicotiana knightiana | reverse complement strand
CCCCCCCTTATAACCCTAGCCCGCCGTCACTGATATCCCCTCGATTCATGGGGTCTTATTTCAATTTCATGCCTTATCCAGCCTCAACTCTCTACTAGTTGTATGATTGTCATGTTACTTGAGGATAATCTCAAGGGAGTCAAACCAGATTTCATTCAAGGTCTCTCATTTCTCGATTAATTCGTCTATGTTCACTCCGATATCTGTGAGTACTAGTATTTTCGTGTTTTTATGGTCTCAAATCTCTGGTTCAAACCCGATTTTGATTCACCTCTATTTATTTTCATGAACCTAGCTATTTCTGGTTGAATCCATTTAGATCTCTTTAGATCTGAAGCGATTTTGAGTTTGTTTGATATTTTTCCTTAAAGTTTTCTGTTTTTGCTATTTATTGTTAACCAATTTTATTTTACCCTAAAAATTAGGGTTTCAATTTCTGATGGGTTTCTGCAAAGAATATCTAAACGTTTAATATTTTTAACTCTGATTTTCTTCTTTAATTTGTAGACTGATTTTAGTTGAGTTTCATTTACATGTCTTTGATATGTCTTAGGGTTTCAATTATTCGACTATTTATTATACTTCTTTACCCGTTTACCTTAGCTCTGTCAATTAAAGTACAAAGTGATTTATTTGCCTAAATTAGGGTTTGAATTTAGTACTTGTATTCCCTTATTAAATTCTTACTTGTTCTTACCTTATTTATGTACCCGTATTGCTGGCTGATTTGGTTCTCTAACTTCTAATTGATTATGGAATCAGTTCTTACTTTATTTAACTTCATTCTTAGAAACTGATTGATTTTGTGTGAGATCTTCCTTAAATTAAGTGATACTTACTTGATTCTGCCTGTTAATTGATTCATGTTAACCTTAATTGACTGATTAACTGATATTCATACTTTATTTGTGTGCAATTGATTTTGATACCTTATTTGTCTTACTCTATAGTGTGTTATTTAAACCCTCTCTTTGTTCTTATTTAAAAAGACACACACTGACACTCAGACACACACACACACGTTTTACAACCTCCTCACTGAACCTCTTAAGATTTTTGTTCTCTCAAAAAACTCAAGTTCTCTCTTTCTATTATTCTGATTTGCTGCACTGTCTGGTCGGCTGAAAGCCAAGGCTAAACTCTCTGGATTCAAATCGTTGTTACATTCATGTTTGCTTTCTTCTTAACTGGCATGCTTTAACTCTTGTCATCTTATTTATGTTCTATGTGCTTATTTGGTTAGTTTATTTCAAAACCTCAGCATGTTTTTGTTTGCTATATTCCCACATGATTTCACTTAGTGATAATGCTAACTAGGTTATCTCCAATAACGTGAAACCATGTATAATCAATTGTATGTTCCCTGTTCTGCAAAGCATGTAATATGTGACTAATTATGCATGTTAGTTCAAGTATCCTTGCTCTTTTGTGACTACTTTAAATACCGCTATGAATATCTAGTTTGAATAAATACCAATCTGCTTAGACTATTTGCTGAATATGGATTCTATTTATTTTCTGGTACAACTTTGTTTGCAACCATGTAATCCGAATCTGTTTGCTTCTGAAAACCATAACTGTTTTCCAAACTGTCCCTCTTACCCCCTATGTACTGGTTTACAAACTTCTACTCTTAGTTATCTAGGTTCCTACCACCCCTAGTGTGAGCACCGCCTAGGGTCCTTGAGACTCCTCTGAACTCTGACACATTGGGACTGGTCTTCCAATCTATTATGAACTGTTTCTTTAAGTTTGGTCCTGGTCTGAGCGTTGCCCGGAGTCCCTGAGGCCCTTGGGAACTTTGACACACTAGGAACCTAATTCTATGTGCCATTGTAACGACCCGGCCGGTCGTTTTGAGAGTTAGAGCCTCGATCCCCTAATAACTGTTTTCCCCACTTTTGTTTCTGCTTTTGGGACTTGCCATAGTGATTAGCGATGAAATTCAGAGAGTTTTGGGACACTTTGTCCCTAATTTTGAGTTTAAGCCTTAGAAATCGGACCGTGGTTGGAACTGGGTGAAGACGGGTCAAGAATGGAATTCCGTCGACTCTGTTAGCTCCGAGTGATTTTAGGGTTGGGAACGCATCTAGAATATGGTTTCGAGGTCTGTAGTAGAGTTAGGCTTGAATTGGCGAAAGTTAGAATTTCGATGATTTCGGTCGATAGGTGAAATTTTGATATTAGGCTCGGAACGGGATTTTGAAATTGGTTGGAGGTCTGTAGTGTCATTTGTGACCTGTGTGTCAAATTTGAGGTCATTCGGACTAGTTTTGACGTGTTTCGGCATCGTTGTGGATTTTGGAAAATTTATAAGTTTTTAGGGTTGAATCCATGTATAATTTGTGATTTTTAGTGTTATGTGATGTGTTTTGAAGGATCGGCTAAGTTCGAATGAGGTATTAGGACTGGTTGATAGCTTTGGTTGAGGTCCCGGGGGCCTTGGGGGTGTTTCAGATGCTCAACATGTCATTTTTGGACTTGTGGTGATTGTTGTTTTGCTAGTGTGAGTGCATCTAGTTTTTATTCATCGCGATAGTGAGAGGGAGTATGAGATCGCGTAGAGTAAGATGGAGGCTAGTCAGATTTTATGCATCGCAATCGCGGAAAATGGGACGCGATTGCATAGCGTAGGCAGCTTGGTCATCGCATTCGCGTGGGCTAGGCCACGTTCGCATAGAAGGAGTGAGGCAGCACTGGAAGTTGAGCTTTTGCTCTTCGCAGTCGGGTGAGCCCAGTCACGTTCGTGTAGGGTCTGAGGAGTGGTTCATCGCGTTCACGTGAGTGTTTACGTGTTCGCGTAGAGTAAAATCTTGAGGCGCGAAATTTGTTCTTCGCGATCGCGATTAAGGAAAATCTGGGCAGAATAAAAATGTTCAAAATCGAGGGTTAAAGTCATTTTTCACAATTTGGACTTGAGAGCTCGGGATTAGGTGATTCTTGGAGGGATTTTCACCTGGGAAAATTGGGTAAGTAATTCTACTCGGTTTTGACTAATTTCCACGAATCTATGCCTAAATTCATCCTTTAATTTCAAATTTTGGGGTGAAAATGTGGAAAATTTTGGATAAAGTTCTTAGACCGAGTTTTTGAGTTTTGATCGAGATATTGGTATCCAATTCGAGTAATTTTTGTATGGTTATACTTGTGAGTGAACGGGTGTCCGGAATTTGTAACTTTTACCCGATTCCGAGATGTGGGCTCGGGGGACTTTTTCGGTGATTTACCTAATTTCGCGCTTTAGCTTCAATTTTGTTTATTAAACTAGTTGCTTGTAGTGATATTCACATTATGAAACTTATTTGAATAGATTCAGGCCATTCGGAGTTTGGTACTCGTGGCAAGAGCGTGATTCCGGGTTGAATTGAGCAGTCGAGGTAAGTGGCTTGCCTAACCTTGTGTTGGGAACTTCCCCCTTAGGATATTTATACTAAATGTTGTGTGGGCGCCGTGTACGTGAGGTGACGAGTACGTAAACGGGCCGTTATTTCAAAAATCTCATTTTTCCCTTACTAAAACATATATTGTTCTTCTCTTCTATGAACTTGCTCTTATATGATAGATTGTTTAGTTTTGATTAGGAAAGCATGCTTACGTGCTTAATTGCCTACTTGATTTTGTGTGTGCCATGCTTAGTTAAGCCCTTATTTGCCTAATATATGATTAGTATAAACTGTGTAAACTCGATGTTATGCTTGTCATTCATCCTGCATAGCATATTTAAATTGGGACTACGGATGTATTCCGAGAGATCCCCCGTACTGCATATTTACTTTGGGACTACGGACGTATTCCGGGAGATCCCCCTGTACTGCATATTTAAATTGGGACTACGTACATATTTCGGGAGATCCCCATGTACTGCATATTTACTTTGGGACTACGGACGTATTCCGGGAGATCCCCCTGTACTGCATATTTAAATTGGGACTACGTACATATTTCGGGAGATCCCCATGTACTGCATATTTACTTTGGGACTACGGACGTATTCCGGGAGATCCCCCTGTACTGTATATTTATTTTGGGGCTACGGACGTATTGTGGGAGATCCCCTTGTACTGCATAATCATTTGGAACTACGGGACGGTATCCCGGGAGATTCCACCTTATGATATATATAATGTCGAGCCTAGGACTCTCTTTACTGTAGAACTTATATTGTTTTTCTTAAACTGTTTACTGTATACATTACCTATCTTTGTACTGTTTTAAATTGATTTATATAGAAATCTAGTAGAGCCTTCACCTGACCTCGTCACTACTTGACTGGGGTTAGGCTTGGCACTTACTGGGTACCAAATGTGGTGTACTCATGCCCTTTCCTGCACATGTTTTTCGTGTGCAGATCCAGGTACGAGCTATCAACCTCGTGGTTAGTCGTTGTTGCTGATTCCAGGAGACCGCAAGGTATTTATGCCGCGTACGCACAATCCTCCGAGTCCCCTTCCATTCTAGCTTGTAAAGATTTTCTTATGTACTTTCCAGTTTTTGTTAGAGGTACAGTAGTGTTAGAAGCTTGTGACTGTCTGTGACATTCCGGGTTTTGGGGAGTTATTTTTTGTATGAGCCAAGCGGCCAGTATGTTATTTATATCATTGCCATTATCCCATGTTATTTCTTGTGTTTTATTTCAGTTTCCCCCTTATAGTAAGCCTACCTAGTCGTAGAGACCAGGTGCCATCACGACACCTTCGCAGGGTGTCGGGTCGTGACAAGTTGGTATTAAAGCGTCTAGGTTCATAGGAGTCACAAGTCACAAGACGGTTTATTAGGGTTTCACGGATCGGTGCGGAGACGTCTGTATCTATCTTGAGGAGGCTATGTAACTGTTAAGAACAATCATATTTCTTTGATTTTCCTTGTCGTGCGAGTTATTGACATCAAAAACTCTAAAACTCTATTCTATTCTTTCTCACAGATGGTGAGGACCCGTACCGGACGGACCGAACCAGGCACCCCAACCCCCAGGCAAAGCCGCTAGAGGTAGGGTAGGGGTAGAGGACGAGCACGCGGTGCAGCCCGAGCACCAACGAGAGCAGCGACAAAGGAGCCTACAGCATCTCTAGCTGGAGAACCGGCACAGGAGGTCCCTATTGTTGCTCCAGCCCTCCAGGAGACTTTGGCTCAGTTCATGAGCATCTTCAGCACTCTAACTCAGGTGGGGCTACTCTTGATAGCTCCAGCCATATCTCAGGCCGGGGGAGGCGCACAAACTCCAGCAACCTGCACTCCTAAGCAGAGGGGCCAGGTTGATCAGGCCCCGGAGTATATTCCTATGCCCCTAATGGCTCCGGTACAGCATGGGACCAGGGTAGCTGCTTCTGAGGCAGAGCAGCGCAAACTTGAGAGGTACAAGAAGTACTACCCACCTATTTTCAGCGGACTAGATTCAGATGACGCTCTGGGGTTTTTTGAGGAGTGTCATCGTATTCTTCGCACTATGGGCATTGTGGAGATCAGTGGGGTTTCTTTCACCACTTTCCAGCTAAGGGGAGCGGAATATCAGTGGTGGCGGGCCTATGAGCTGAGTAGTTTGGACGAGGTAGCCTCACTCACTTGGACTCAGTTTTCAGAGATGTTTCTGCGAGAGTATGTCCCTCAGAGCCTCAGGGATACTTGGCGTGCGGAGTTCGAGAAGTTGCGCCAGGGTACTATGACTATGTTGGAGTATGCAGTCTGTTTCAGAGTTAGCTCGGCATGCACCAGTCTTGGTTGCCACAGTCAGAGAGAGGGTTCGTCGCTTCATTGAGGGACTTCACCCTAGTATTCGGACCAGTATGGCCAGAGAGTTGGAGATGGATATCACTTATCAGCAGACAGTGAGTACTGCCAGGAGAGTAGAGGGCATGTTTGCCCGGGACCGAGAGGAGAGAGAGGCCAAGAGGTCTCGAGAGACTGGCCATTTTTCAAGAGCTCGTGCACCAGCAGCACGCTATGGTAGGGGATTTATGGGTCGCTCTGTTCATCAGCTCTTCCAGCAGCTAGCGGTATTCCAGCTTCTCCTAGACCTCAGGAGTCCTATTATGCACCGCCAGTATCCAGTGTGCCTCCAGTTCGAGGTGCTATTATCGGCCAGCCCAGCAGGCCAGCTCCTATTCAGTCTCAGTCGCAGTGTCCTCCGAGGGGTTGTTTTGAGTGTGGTGACACTCATCACATGATTAGAGATTGCCCCAGGGCTAGGAGGGGTGCACCTCCACAATCTTATCAGCCTCCGCGTGCTCCGCCGGGTCTTTCGGCTATTCTTCCAGCCCCAGCTGCCACTCCACCTCCTCAGTCAGCTCGAGGTGGAGGTCGGGGAGGTAGAGGTCGCCCTAGAGGGGGAGGCCAGGCCAGATACTATGCCCTTCCAGCCCGTTACGAGGTCGTTGCTTCAGATTCAGTCATCATAGGTATTGTCCCTATCTGTCATACGGATGCATCAGTATTATTTGACCCAGGCTCTACGTATTCATATGTGTCCTCTTATTTTGCTCCACATTTGGGGATATCTCGGGATTCTTTGAGTTCCCTTATTTATGTATCTACTCCTGTGGGAGACTCTCTAGTTGTGGACCGCGTGTATCGCCCATGTTTGATTACTCTCAGTGGTTTTGAGACCAGGGCTAATTTATTATTTCTCAGCATGGTGGATTTTGATGTTATCTTGGGCATGGACTGGTTGTCGCCCCATTATGCTATTCTTTATTGTCACGCTAAGACCGTGACGCTGGCCATGCCAGTCTTGCCGAGATTAGAGTGGAGAGGTACCTTAGAGTATACTCCCCGCAGGGTCATTTCAATTCTTAAGGCTTAGCAGATGGTTGAGAAGGGGTGTGATGCGTATTTGGCATATATGAGAGATGTCAGTATTGATACCCCTCCAGTTGAGTCAGTCCCAGTAGTGAGGGACTTTCCTGATGTATTCCTAGTTATTCTTCCGGGTATGCCGCCCGACAGAGATATTGATTTTGGCATTGATGTGCTGCCGGGCACTCAACACATTTGTATTCCTCCTTACTGTATGGCTCCTCCTGAGTTGAAGGATTTGAAGGAGCAGTTACAGGAGTTTCTTGATAAGGGTTTCATCAGGCCCAGTGTATCACCTTGGGGGTGCTCCAGTGCTATTTGTGAAGAAAAAGGATGTCTCTATGCGTATGTGTATTGATTATTGGTAGCTGAACAAGGTTATAGTGAAGAACATGTATCCTTTGCCTCGCATGGATGATTTATTCGACCAGTTACAGGGTTCCAGAGTATTCTCCAAGATTGACTTGCGATCTGGCAATCATCAGCTGAAGATTCGGGAGCCGGACATCCCAAAGACTGCCTTCAGGACCAGATATGGTCACTATGAGTTTCTTGTCATGTCATTTGGGTTGACCAATGCCCCAGCAGCCTTTATGCATTTGATGCATCGTGTGTTCCGGCCTTTTGACATCTTGGTGTATTCTCGGTCCCAGGAGGATCATGAGCAGCACTTAAGGATCGTGCTTCAGACTTTGAGGGAGAAGAGATTGTATCCAAAATTCTCCAAGTGTGAGTTCTATCTTGATTCAGTGGTATTCTTGGGCCACATAGTGTCTTGTGATGGGATCAAGGTAGATCCGAAGAAGGTAGAGGTAGTGTAGAGTTGGCCTAGACCGTCATCAGCTACAGAGATCCGCAGTTTCCTTTGCTTGGCAGGGTACTACCGTCGCTTTTATAGGGTTTTTCATCTATTGCAGCACCTATGACCAGACTAACCCAGAAGGGTGCTCCGTTCAGGTGGACCGAGGAGTGTGAGGAGAGCTTTCAAAATCTCAAGACAGCTTTGACTATGGCCCCAGTATTAGTGTTGCCTACGGATCGGGGTCATACACTGTCTATTGTGATGCCTCGAGGATTGGCCTTGGAGCAGTATTGATGCAGGACGGTAGGGTGATTGCCTACGCGGCCAGGCAGTTCAAGGTGCATGAGAAGAATTATCCGGTTCATGACCTCTACTTAGCAACTATTGTTCACGCCCAGAAAATCTGGCGTCATTACTTGTACGGTGTTTCCTGTGAGATTTACACTTATCACCGGAGTTTACAGCACTTGTTTAGGTAGAAGGACCTTAATCTACGTCAGTGGAGGTGGTTGGAGCTACTTAAAGACTATGATATCACCATATTATACCACCCGGGGAAGGCCAATGTAGTGGCCGACGCCTTGAGTCACCGAGCGGAGAGTTTGGGGAGCTTGGCATATCTTCCAACGGTTGAGAGGCCTTTAGCCTTGGATGTTCAGACTTTAGCCAGCCAGTTCGTGAGGTTAAATATTTCAGAGCCTAGTCGGGTATTAGCTTGTGTGGTTGCTCGATCTTCTCTTTATGACCGCATCATAGAGCGCCAGTATGATGACCCCCCACCTTCTGGTTCTTCAGGACAGGGTCCGGCAAGGTGGTGCCAGAGATATGTCTATAGATGATGATGGCGTGATGAGGATGCAGGGGCAAATTTGTGTGCCCTATGTAGATGGGATTCGGGAGTTGATTCTGGAGGAGGACCATAGCTCGCGGTACTCTATCCATCCGGGTGTCGCGAAAATGTACCAGAATCTGAGACAACACTATTGGTGGAGAAGGATGAAAAAGGACATAGTGGAATTTGTGGCCAAGTGTCTCAACTGTCAGCAAGTTAAATATGAACATTAGAGACCAGGAGGATTACTTCAGCATATTGAGCTTCCAGAGTGGAAGTGGGAGCAGATCACCATGGACATTGTAGTTAGACTTCCACGGACTTTGAGGAAGTTCGATGTTATTTGGGTGATCGTGGATCGGCTGACCAAGTCAGCTCATTTCATTCTGGTGTTGACCACTTATTCTTCAGAGAGGTTGGCTGAGATTTATATCACAGATATCATCCGCCTTCATGGTATTCCAGTATCTATCATCTCAGATAGAGGTACGCAGTTCACATCACGATTCTGGAGAGTCGTACATCAGGACTTGGGCACCAGGGTGGAGCTGAGCACAGCCTTCATCCTCAGACGGATGGGCACTCCGAGCACATGATTCAGATTCTTGAGGATATGCTATGTTCCTATGTGATGGAGTTTGGAGGGTCATGGGATCAATACTTTCCACTTGCAGAGTTTGCTTATAATAACAGTTACCAGTCCAGCATTCAGATGGCGACGTATGAGGCTTTGTATGGTAAACGGTGCCAGTCTCCAGTGGGATGGTTCGAGCCGGGCGAGGCCCGATTGTTGGGTACAGAGTTGGTCCAGGATTCCCTAGACAAGGTGAAGGTGATTCAGGAGAGACTTCGGACAGCTCAGTCCAAGCAGAAGAGTTATGCGGACCAGAAGATTTGTGATTTGGCATTTATGGCTAGTGATCGGGTTTTTCTTCGGGTATTGCCTATGAAGAGCATCATGAGGTTCGAGAAGAAGAGTAAGCTGAGTCCGACATTCATTGGCCCTTTTGAGATATTGCGGCATGTTGGGGAGGTTGCTATGAGCTTGCCTTGCCTCCCAGCCTAGCAGGAGTCCATCCAGTATTCCACCTCTCCATGCTCCGGAAATATCACGGCGATCCGGCTCATGTATTGGACTTCAGTTCAGTCCAGTTGGACAAGGATCTATCTTATGTTGAAGAGCCAGTAGCCATTTTGGATAGGCAGGACAGAAAGCTTAGGTTGAATAATATTGTATCAGTAAAGGTTCAGTGGAGGGGTCAGCCGGTCAAGGAGGCGACTTGGGAGACCGATCAAGATATGCGCAACCAGTACCCTCATCTTTTCACAGCTTCATGTATGTCTTTATACTCGTTCGAGGATGAACGATTTTTTTAAGAGGGGGAGAATGTAATGATCCGGCCAATCATTTTGAGAGTTAGAGCCCCGATCCCCTAATAACTGCTTTCCCCACGTTTATTTCTGCTTTTGGGACTTGCCGGAGTGATTAGCTATGAAATTCGGAGAGTTTTGGGACACTTAGTCCCTAATTTTGAATTTAAGCCTTAGAAATCGAAACGTGGTTGGAACTGGGTGAAGACTGTCCGAAATGGAATTCCGTCGACACTGTTCGCTCCTTTGAGTGATTTCAGGGTTAGGAGCGCGTCCGGATTGTGGTTTCGAGGTCTATAGTAGAGTTAGGCTTGAATTGGCGAAAGTTAGAATTTTGGCGATTTTGGCCGATAGGTGAAATTTTGATATCGAGCTCGGAATGGGATTCCGAAAGTGGCTGTAGGCCCATAGTGTCATTTGTGACCTGTGTGCCAAATTTGAGGTCATTTGGACTAGTTTTGACGTGTTTCGGCATCGTTGTGGATTTTGGAAAATTTCTAAGTTTTTAGGGTTGAATCCATGTATAATTTGTGATTTTTGGTGTTATGTGATGTGGTTTGAAGGCTCCAATAAGTTTTAATGAGGTATTAGGATTGGTTGGTAGGTTTGGTTGAGGACTCGGGGGCCTCGGGGGTGTTTCGGATGCTCAACGGGTCATTTTTGGACTTGTGGTGATTGTTGTTTTGCTGGTGTGAGTGCAGCCAGTTTTTCTTCATCACGATCGCGAGAGGGAGTACGCGATCGCTTAAAGTAAGGCGGAGGCTAGTTAGATTTTATGCATCGCGATCGCAGAGAATGGGACGCGATCGCGTAGTGTAGGCAGCTTGATCATCGCATTCGCGTGGGCTAGGCCGCGTTCGTGTAGAAGGAGTGAGGCAGCAGTGGAATTTGAGCTTCTGCTCTAGCCCAGTCGCATTCACGTAGGGTCTGAGGAGTGGTGCATCGCGTTCGCGTGAGTGTTTACGCATTCGCGTAGAGTAAAATATTGAGGCGCGAAATTTGTTCTTCGCGATCACGATAGTTCTTCTGCGATCTCGATTAAGGAAAATTTGGGCAGAATAAAAATGTTCAAAATCGAGGGTTAAAGTTATTTTTTTAGCATTTGGACTTGAGAGCTCGAGATTAGGCGATTCTTGGAAGGATTTTCACCTGGGCAAATTGGGTAAGTAATTCCTACTCGGTTTTGACTAATTTCCACGAATCTATGCTTAAATTCATCCTTTAATTTCGAAAATTGGGGTAAAAATTTGGGAAAATTTTGGATAAAGTTCTTAGACCGAGTTTTTGAGTTTTGATCGAGATTGGTATCCGATTCGAGTAATTTTTGTATGGTTAGACTCGTGAGTGAACGGATGTCCGGAATTTGTAACTTTTACCCGATTCCGATACATGGGCCCGGGGGACTTTTTCGGCGATTTCCCTAATTTCGCGCTTTAGCTTCAATTTTATTTATTATACTAGTTTCTTGTAGTGATATTCACATTATGAAACTTGTTTGAATAGATTCGGGCCATTCGGAGTTTGTTACTCGTGGCAAGAGCGTGATTCCGAGTTGAATTGAGCAGTCGAGGTAAGTGGCTTGCCTAACCTTGTATTGGGGACTTCCCCCTTAGGATATTGATGTTAAATGTTGTGTGGGTGCCGTGTATGTGAGGTGACGAGCACGTACACGGGCCATTATTTCAAAAATCTCATTTTTCCCTTACTAAAACATATATTATTTTTCTCTTCTATGAACTTGCTCTCATATGATAGATTGTTTAGTTTAGATTAGGAAAGCATGCTTACGTGCTTAATTGCCTACTTGATTTTCTGTGCGCCATGCTTAGTTAAGCCCTTATTTGCCTTATATGTGATTAGTATAAACTGTGTAAACTCGATGTTATGCTTGTCATTCATCCTGCATAGCATATTTAAATTGGGACTACGGACGTATTCCAGGAGATTCCCCTGTACTGCATATTTACTTTGGGACTACGGACGTATTCCGGGAGATCCCCATGTACTGCATATTTAAATTAGGACTACTAACGTATTCCAGAAGATCCCCCTGTACTGCATATTTACTTTGGGACTACGGACGTATTCCGGGAGATCCCCATGTACTGCATATTTAAATTAGGACTACGAACGTATTCCAGAAGATCCCCCTGTACTGCATATTTACTTTGGGACTACGGATGTATTCCGGGAGATCCCCCTGTACTATATATTTATTTTGGGACTACGGACGTATTCTGGGAGATCCCCTTGTACTGCATAATCATTTGGAACTACGGGACAGTATCCCGGGAGATTCCACCTTGTGATATATATTGTGTCGAGCCGAGGACTCTCTTTACTGTAGAACTTATATTGTTTTTCTTAAATTGTTTGATGTATACATTACCTTTCTTTGTACTGTTTTAAATTGATTTATATAGAAATCCAGTAGAGCCTTCACCTCAGCTCACCACTACTTGACTGAGGTTAGGCTTGGCACTTATTGGGTACCAAATGTGGTGTACTTATGCCCTTTCCTGCACATGTTTTTCGTGTGCAGATCTATGTATGAGCTATCAGCCTCGTGGTTAGTCGTTGCTGCTGATTCCTGGAGACTGCAATGTATTTCTACCGCGTCCGCAGAATCCTCTAAGTCCCCTTCCATTCTAGCTTGTAAAGATTTTCTTATGTACGTTCCAGTGTTTTTGTTAGAAGCTTGTGATTGTTTGTGACATTTGGGGTCTTGAGGAGTTATAATTTGTATGAGCCGAGCGGCCAGTATGTTATTTATATCATTTCCCTTATCCCCAGTTATTTCTTGTGTTTTACTTCAGTTTCCCCCTTATAGTAGGCTTACCTAGTCGAAGAGACTAGGTGCCATCACGACACCTTCGGAGGGTAAATCGGGTCGTGACAGCCATGGATAGACCACCTGTATACTTCATACTTGCTTTGCTTGAAGGCTTGGTTTCTAGGTTAATATTGGACCTATGAAGGCTCCCTATAGTATAATGAACTTTGTTGTGTAATTCATTCATTATTGGGTTGTAATAAAGTATTAATCTCTGTAGTAAACAGATCTGGGGTTATTAGTAAAAGCTGGGGGTTTATATATCTTTGATAAAAAAAACTCGGGTAGAAATCCTGCCTATAGGTCTATTGTGTTGGTTCCTTATGTGCACGTTACCGTTCATTTAGAGATCCTGCCTATAGGATGTTTTTCTGACTGTTTGTGACTCTGAATCTTCATATTTTCGACATATTAGAGACACTGCCTATAGGTCTTTTGTTAATTCTGCATTAGAATCCATGTTCATAGGATCTACACATATTTCTAATCTCAACGTGCGTTAGTGATCATGTATATAGGATCATATTTGTATGAATTAATAAACTTTCCTGGTGACTTGTCTAAAATTCTGTTGTGATTAATAGAATTCATGCCTATAGGGGTTAAAAATCAGTTTCAACTTAGATATCATGCCTATAGGAGATATAAAAATCAGTTTTCTTCAATTTAGATACCATGTCTATAGGAAATAAACAAATCAGTTTCAACACTTAAAAATCATGCCTATAGGAGTTAATTAATTTTGCAAATTAGAAAGCATGACTATAGGATCTAAAGAGATAAAAAATTTATTTTCATGAGTTAAAATCGGTAACTCGCTTAGAAACCATGTTATAGGTCAGTAATTAACAATTGTAGATACCATGCCCATAGGATTCTGCTCCAGTTATTACTTAGGAAAACTTGTAGGGTTATTAAGAATTATGGGTCTAAAAACTGTGATCCCTTGCTACTTGAAATTTGCCCATATTTAGAATTTAATCAAATCAGTAGGCAAGCCAATAGGTCCCAATGCTCGTTTTAATAAATTGGTTTCTTACATTCTGTTTATGCCCATCTAGATATCCCGCTTATAGGATCCTAAATTAATGACATTTGTTGATTAATTTGTTGTTACTTGTGGAGGTTAACATGAGCTCTTATTTGCTCCTTACATGATAGTCCTATCTGAATTTTGTTTGTCGCCTAGATTTTTCTCATTTTAAGCACCATATGTCAGTCTAGAACTACCTTAAATAGAGGTCCTGAACACCTCCAGGACCATAGGTAAGGGACGGGTAGTAAACGCATAAACACGAGTTAGAAGCTACTAGAACGCTTAAGTAACAACTGAAAGATAGTAATTGGGTAGTAAAGGAAATGATGACTCGTGCGCTAATACTATGTGTAGCACCCTAACTTGGGGAAATTTTTCAAGTAATGCATGGAAATGATCCTATAGGCTAAAAAACTTAGGACCCCTTTTAATTCATGTTTTGAAATAATAGTTGTCTAAATTGCTTTATTTTCCTTTAAGACTAATTCGCTTAATTAAGTTCGGCCGGAACCCACCGTTGTGGACCTCGAGGGGTGTCTAACACCTTCCCCTCAAGGTAATTTCGAGCCCTTACTCGATCTCTAGTGATGCAAACTAGTTTCATGAGTTAACTGCTCTAGGTTCCCTAAAGCACCTTAATCCGTTAGGTGGCGACTCTTCAAATCTCATACTCTCATCCCAAAAGGAATGGATTTGTCCCAAAAAATGTCGAAACCCGATTTCGAGAGAAAAAGGGGGCGCGACAGCATGGCGACTCTGCTGGGGATAACCCTTAGGCTCTTACCCTAACGAACTTGCTTTTTGTGAATTAGTCTTTAAGTGTGCTTTATTCTGTTAATACGTGCACATCGTTTCCCTTTCCCACTTTATGTGAATTTAATTGCCTATTTTCAAGAATTTATGATTTCTTTTTTACTATGGAAACTGACTTGTCTCTTTGTTTTCTCTCTTAAAATGCCTTTTCAATTATTAAATACTGCATTTATCATTTATCTAATGTGCAAATACTTGACAACATGCTATTTTCCGTTGCATAAATCATGCTCAACATCATATTCCACTTGGCATAATTAATACCATAGCAACGCTTGATGAGTGTTTGCACTCTTCCTATATCACCCTATTTGAATTTGGAAAGGCTTATTTGCGGTAAAACTAGTCGATCAGCGATGCAGTCGATGGTTCCGTGCCTTTCTCCCTCAAGTCGTCCACTTGAGGGTACCAGTCTGGACTTCTATAGAAACCTTACTCTGATTATAACTGTACATGCATCATGGTCAAACCTAGACTGGGTTAATATGTTGTCCACATAATGGCCCTTTACGAAAAGCCTTGTCCAGAGTCCACCAGGGTTTCCATAATCCAAGCGGACGCAACCACGATCTGTGCATTAATTTGGAGAAATAAGTGCCAATATGTTAATCATTAATGTATAAATAGTCAAATCTATAGGGGAAGGGGTCTAACTCTATTTGTTTTGCATAAAATGAGGCACGAAGTCCCCAGGTTCGGCATGGTCCGTAACATATCATAGACTACCAGAATGTTGAAGGTATCGAAGGAGGACATCTCGCCACGGCATACCTGCTACTGGACATGTGAGACCTGGGGAACCTGATTGATGAATCCAAGATAACCAGTCCTGGAGAAGGTCCTTCTGGGACTAAGTAGATTAGGTTTATTGATTTTTTCGTTTCAAATGCAATAAGGCCAAGTGCCATTAGTGACTTATCTTATTTAGTGTCGTTTTAGATTCATCTATTTTACATTAATGAAATGAGGCAATTATTGGCACTGAAGTTCTCTAAATTAACTTGTCGCTAGGCCTACCTCGGGCATAACGAGGCTCCCAAATTAGGACGCAAATTTACATTCCCGCACTATGTGTTTTAATATTGCAAATACTCTTTTTGGAACCCTTACTGACTTGTTTACCTTTTGTTTTTCTTTCCTTTTTGATTATTCCCATTCCCCAAGGTTGGTTCACATATACTGGCATCATCAGCATATCACACCAGATCCAGAGGCCTCCACCTCCTCCTCCTCCAAGTGCATCAAAAGGCAAAGGGAAATCTAAGATGGATAATATAAGTGGAGACAACACCGCACATGCTGAGAATGTGGAAACTTCTGATGGTCGGAGTACTCCGGCACCAAATGACTTGGTTTTGCGGCTTGAAAAGAAAATACTTGAACTACAAGGTGATCTTGATCAGGTCCGTAACTTGGCAAACCTCTCCCTCACACTAAACATCCCAGATATCAACCATCCAAATACCCAAAACCCGGCACCTCCCCAGAATACACCCAACCAACGCCCGCAGAATCCTCCTGTGCCCCACCAATATACAACCCCTCCTCAAAACCCCTTACACAAACCTACACCTCCTCAACATCAGCATCTCCTGACTCAATATCCGCAAACCACTTACCATACTCCTTAGAATACCCCACAGCATATCCCTGATCCCCAAAATTCAACCAATGATCACCATTATACCCAAACTCCTGGCCTTCACGAAAACAACCCCATATACGTGGAAACCTTACCCCTACTCTACTCAACAAATATATCATATACACCAGAATCCACCGAAAATGACCTGCTCATTAAGAACATGGCAGAGGAGCTCAAGAAACCCACAAGCCGAGTTCAGGGTTTTGAAGGAGGCAAAGGAATCGAAGGTTTGAATTATGAGGATTTGTGAATTCAGCCAGATATGGAACTTTCGGAGGGTTACAAACCTCCTAAGCTCGAAATGTTCGATGGAACGCGTTACCCAAAGGTACATTTGATAACCTACTGTGCCAAGTTCATAGGGGTTGGAAAGGACGAAAAGATTCGCATGAAGCTATTCATGAGAAGACTCACTAGAGACGCCCTATCTTCGTATATAAGTCAAAATCCCAAGAAATGGGATAATTGGGTAAGCATGGCATCATATTTCATGGATAGTTCAGATTCAACATGGAAAATGCACCAGACGTCTTCTATATCTAGAATCTCAAGAAGAAACCCATAGAGACTTTCCGTGAGTATGCTACTCGATGGAGGTTAGAAGCAGCGAAGGTCAGGCCGACATTAGATGAAGAGCAGATGAACAAGTTCTTTGTCAAGGCTCAGGATCCACAATATTACGAAAGGTTAATGGTAATCGAGAATCACAAGTTCTCTGATATCATCAAGCTCAGAGATAGGATTGAGGAACGTATCAAAAATGGAATGGTGACAAATTTCGAGGCACTGCAGGCCACGAATAAAGCACTACAATCAGGTTGCATATCAAAGAAGAAAGAAGTGGGAACAATAATAGTTGCCTAAGGCCCAAAAACTCCATTTGTATACCAAACACCTCCACCCACATACCAACCATCACCTCCCAGATATTCCCAACCTGCTACCGCCTACCATACCTATAATTCCCAACCATCTTATTATCAGTCATCTCCAACTCATCCAAACTACCAAAAACCGAGGCCTAATTTTGACCGCAATCCACCCAAACAATACACCGCCATTGCTGAACCCACCGACCAGTTGTACGAGAGATTGAAAGTTGCTGGTTATGTCACCCCTATTCCCGCTGTGGCAACGGAGAATTCATCTCGATGGGTCAATCCAAACAAGAACTGTGTGTACCATTCTTGTATGAAGGGACACATTATTGACGAGTGTCGCACCTTGAAAGACAAGATCCAAACACTGATTGATAATAAGGTCATACAGGCAAAGGAAACTGCACCTAATGTCCACAACAATCCCCTCCCAGATCATAGGGGTGAAGGAGTCAATGTGATAGAAACTGATGAAGAATGGGCTCCCGAGGGATCAATTACGCTTATTCGATAAGGTGATGATCCTAAGAAACCTGCAGTCATGCTCAATCCCATTGTGGTGCAGGTGCAGCCACAAGTTTTAGTCTCACCGGAGCCAGGTTGACCACACCTACTCTACTTGCAATGTCAGATGGAGCTTTCGGTTGTGTTCTAAGGCAGCATGACGAGACAGGGAGAAAGGAACAAGCCATCCACTACTTGAGTAAGAAGTTCACTCCTTATGAAGCACGGTACTCTCTGTTAGAACGCACTTGCTGCGCTCTAACCTGGATAGCTCAGAAGCTATAGCACTACTTCTGTGCTTATACTACATATCTAATGTAGAGAATGGATCCCATGAAATACATCTTTCAAAATCCCATGCCTACTGGGAAGCTGGCCAAGCTCGACATCATCTATGTAACTCAGAAGGCAGTCAAAGGACAAGCATTGGCAGACCACCTTGCTGAAAATCCATTGGGAGGAGAATACAAACCCCTCAAAATGTATTTTCCTGATAAAGAGGTATCATTCTCAGGAGAAGACATTGCTGAAGCCTATGACGGTTGGAGAATATTTTTCGACAGATCTGCGAATTTCAAGGGAGTCGGCATCAGAGCCGTCTTGGTATCAGAAACTAATCAGCATTATCCGGTGTCTGCAAAACTCATATTCCCATGCACTAACAACATGGCGGAATATGAAGCTTTCATATTAAGGCTTAACCTGGCTGTTGATATGAACATTCAGGAACTACTAGTGATCGGGGACTCAGATCTGCTTGAGCACCAGGTACAAGGAGAGTGGGCTACCAAGAATTCCAAGATACTGCCATATCTGCATCATGTACAATAAATGAAGAAGAGGTTCACAAACATAGAATTCCGGCGTCCCCAGAATTCAGAACGAATTCGCAGACGCATTGGACACCTTGTAATCAATGATACAACATCCAGACAAGAATTTCATCGATCCTATTCTGGTGAGGATCCATAATCAGCCAGCATACTATGCTCATGTTGAAGAAGAAACACACAGAAATCCCTGGTTCCACGACATCAAAGAATATTTGACAAAAGGAGAATACCCAGAGCATGCAAACCATACTCAGAAACACACCCTTCGGAGATTTTCCAATCACTTCTTCCAAAGCGGAGGAACCCTGTACATGAGAACTCCCAATCTAGGACTGTTAAGGTGTGTTGACGCAAAAAAGTCTTCCAAATTTCTCAAGGAGATACATGCCGGAACCTGCGGCCAGTATATGAATGGTTTTGTCTTGGCCAAGAAGATACTCAGGGCCGAATACTTTTGAATGACCATGGAAACAGACTGCATATGGTACGTTCAAAAATGGTACCAATGCCAGATACATGCTGACATGATATGGGTGCCACCAAACGAGCTTAATGCAACAAGCTCACCTTGGCCTTTTGTTTCCTGGGGAATGGATGTCATCAGCCCAATCGAGCCCACCGCTTCAAACGGGCACCGGTTCATTTTAGTGGCCATCGACTACTTCACCAAAGGATTTGAAGCTTCATCTTACAAGCGGTAACCAAGAAAGTCATCGCGGATTTCGTCAGAGATCGGATTGTGTGTCGATTTGGGGTTCCAGAGTTCATCATCACTGACAATGCCTCCAATCTCAACAGCGATCTAATGAAAGCCATGTATGAAACTTTCAAAATCAAGCACAAGAATTCTACAGCATACAGGCCTCAAATGAATGGATTCGTGGAGGCCGCCAACAAAAACATCAAGAAGATACTAAGGAAAATGGTAGATAACCATAAGCAATGGCACGAGAAATTACCATTCACCTTACTGGGATACCGCACCATAGTTTGCACATCAATCGGGGCAACCCCCTATCTGCTGGTTTATGGCACTGAAGTTGTCATTCCCCCTGAAGTGGAAATTCCTTCCTTGATAATCATATAAGAACCTGAACTCAACGATGCAGAATGGATAAGGAGCCTCTATGAGCAACTAGTCGTCATAGATGGAAAGAGGATGAATGCAGTATGTCAGGATCAGCTTTATCAGAACAGAATGTCTAGAGCTTTCAACAAAAGAGTCAAGCCAAGACAGTTCACACCGGGGCAGCTAGTGCTGAAAAAGATATTTTCACATCAAGATGAGGCCAAAAGAAAATTCTCTCCCAACTAAAAAGGTCCTTACATGGTTCACAGAGTATTAATAGGAGGAGCACTCATACTCACAGAGATGGACGGAGAAATCTGGCCAAATCCTATCAATTCAGATGCCGTCAAAAGATACTATGTGTAAACCATCTTATGCTTTTCTATATGATGTAAATTTAACTACGCTCGACCTGATTCCCGTTTAAGAGGGGATACGTAGGCAGCCCTGTGGGTTCGGTCACAATTCAATAAAATTTCCATTCTCCCCACAATCAGAAACTGGGGAAGAATTTTGAGGAGGACCCTCAAAATTCCGAAGTAAGTTCATTCAACCGCCGCATACTGAGCAGTCAAAAAATTCATCTAGTTAAATGGGGAAGAATTTTGAGAAGGACCCTCAAAATTCTACAGCAGAGGAAGTTTCAATGTCTCTGATTATGTCGCAGTTACTGGTTCATCTAACTAATTTCTAAACAATATACTATTATGTCTTTCGAAAGTTATGCACGCATGCTTTTGAAAAAGAAACTTTGCTCTAGAAAACGCAACCCTAATAGTTTGGACAGGATCATCAGACAAAACGGAGCAAGTCAAGCAAACGAAGGCACAAACCAACCTTCCCCTGCGAAAGTCACAAATTTTTCTTTGGATGCAGGACTATAACATCATGACAAATACCGTTGCAACAACAAAATCACTATGCACGAAACACATTGTCAACTAAGAACACTTCGCTCTTACCCTTCTCCTTGCATGGGACTAAGCACTGTCTCGAATCTTGCATGAGGCTAAGCCCTACCTCTCTACTTTCATAAGGCTAACATTTCCTTCTATTTGCATGGGACTAAGCCCTGTCCCAAATCTTGCATGAGGCTAAGCCCTGCCTCTTCACTTGCATAAGGCTAAGCACTGCCTTCTATTTGCATATGACTAAGCCCTGTCCCGAATCTTGCATGAGGTTAAGCCTTGCCTCCCTATTTGCATAAGGCTAAGCACTGCCTTCTCTTTCCATGGGACTAAGCACTGTCCCAAATCTTGCATGAGGCTAAGCACTACCTTCTCTTTCCATGGGACTAAGCACTGTCCCAAATCTTGCATGAGGCTAAGTCATGCCTCCCTATTTGCATAAGGCTAAGCACTGCCTTCTCTTTGCATGGGACTAAGCACTGTCCCGAATCTTGCATGAGGCTAAGCCCTACCTCCCTATTTGCATAAGGCTAGGCACTGCCTTCTCTTTGCATGGGACTAAGCACTGTTCCGAATCTCGCACGAGCCTAAGCATTGTCTCTCTTGCATTGTTCTCTTCTCTCGGGCTAAGCTCTGCCCTCAACTTCATACAAGACTAAGAAATGTCTTATCGCTTCTAGAATCATGTCTCTACACCTCATGGGCTGAAATATAGCCAACTTATCCGAAGGCGTCATAGTCTGAAGGCACCATCCTCATAGCCGGAAGACATTATTCCATGGCCTGAGGATTTCTCAAACTTACACATCATTATTCAAAGTCATCATGGTTCGGAGGCACCATTTTCATGGCCCGAGAACCTCATTTCATGGCTTGTGAATCCCTTATCGCACAACTCATGGCCCAGGACGTAATCCTCAACCGTCCAAAGACAATTTTTATGGTCTGAAGGGTATTTGCATCGTAGCTAAATTTACGCAAAGTTATACGTATATGCTTGCAGTACATCTTTTGATTTGCAAGTGACCCAGTGAGTAATTATTATGCAACAGGAGCAATCCCGCTCCAGTTCCTTCAAATTATTTCAAACCTGATCACTCATCACAACCATTTCATCCTATTTGAAACCTTGTATCCGTCCTTGTGATAACTTCATCGGTATATTTTGCCGGTGGATCCAAAACACACGCGACCTGATTCCTGTAAAACCAGGGATATGTAAGCAGCTCAGAAACCAGAGTGCGGCCTATATCTCTCAAATCACTCTATTCGGTCAAAATTAGCCATCATATCTTTACCCAACAACTCTTTCATCCTTCCTGGGTAAAGAGGGGCAGTTGTTGATACCCAATTTTTTCCACATTATTTTCAAAATGCATATATATTTTCAAAATAATGCATGAGCATCAATTAATATTTTTTCATAATTTTCTGTAATTTTAAAGGATTTTAAATTAATTTATCCCATCATTTTATTATCTAAATAATTACTTATTTGCATCACAAATGATTTTTATTGCTTAAATTTATATTAAGCTTCAATTATTCTATGCATAATAGTATTTACATCTTTAGGTTATAGTTGTAATGACTTTGCAATAATAGCCCATGTGTGCATAATTACTTTATTTTACACGAAAATGACTTTTTATATTTTTTGTAATATTAAGTAATTATTTTAAATCACTTTTGTATTTCATACACGAATAGAATTTTTATTATTTATTGATTACTTTTATAAATTATTTTATTAAATTAAGTGGGTATTTAGAACATAGCCTCTTTTCAATTAAATTTTCGGACCCCAACCCAATAACTATCAGCCCAATTATTATAACTACCCATAACCCAATATCCATAACCAGCCCCAGTATAATTTAATCCTGATCGTTGATCTCAGAAGATCAACGGTCCAGGATCAACCTTCCATTTTTAATTACACCCAAACCTAAACCCTACCCTCATTTTTCCCCAACCCGCCGTCCTTCCATCCCTTCTCTTCTCTCCTCTCTCTCTCACCCCTCCCCCCTTCTAACCCTAGCCCGCCGTCACTGATATCCCTCTCGATTCATGGGTTCTTTTTTCAATTTCATGCCTTATCCGGCCTCATCTCTCTACTGGTTGTATGATTTTCAAGTTACTTGAGGATAATCTCAAGGAATTCGAACCACTTTTGGTTCAAGGTCTCTCATTTCTCTATTAATCCGTTTATGTTCACTTTGATATCTGTGTCACGGCCCCAAAACACCCGTCATGATGGTGCCTGTAGTGGAATTAGGCAAGCCACACATTTTGTTGAAATAAGATTTGTTTTTCAGAAGGATTTTAAATTCAGTAGCAAAAGTATCAACAATAATCCATTTAAAAGTTTAACATAATCAAAACATCATTTAAAAACCAAACACATATCTGGTGTCACCGAATCATGAGCTACTACAAGATAAGAGTGCAATATTGGGAGTGCCGACTTTGCCAAAGCTTTATGTGATTTGGGGGCAAGTATCAACTTGATGCCGTACTCTGTGTTTAAAAATTTGGGAATTGGGCAACCAAGACCCACATATATGAGGTTGCCAATGGCAGATCGGACTATGAAAAGGCCATTGGGTATCATTGATGACGTGTTAGTTCGTGTTGATAAGTTCATCCTTCTGGCAGACTTTGTGATTCTCGACTGCGAGGTTGACTATGAGGTGCCTATTATCTTGGGTAGACCTTTCCTTGCTACGGGAAGGCTCTAGTTGATGTGGAAGACGGTGATCTCAGTTTTCGGGTGGTGATGGAAAAGTGGTCTTCCATGTGTGCAAATCGATGAGGCAACCAAATAGCAACAAAGTTTGTTCGTTTGTGGATTTAGTGACGAAGTGATTGTTGATGATTCTAGTGATGTGATGAATGTTGAGGATACCTTGGAAGTTGTGTTGCTTAATCATGATGAGGATGAGAAGGAAGGCTTTGTGGAATGTGTCAATGCTTTGCAAGGAATGGGTTCATATACTTATGAACCCCGAAAATTGTCCTTAGATCTTGAGAAACGGAAGACTCCTCCAACAAAGCCCTCAATCGAGGAGCCTCCCATTTTGGAGTTAAAGCCTTTGCCGTCACATCTCAGGTATGATTTTCCTGGCCCTTGTTCCACTTTACCTTTTATTCCTTCCTCTTGCTTGACTAACGTGCAGGTAGATTCTACTTTGGCGGTGCTCCAAAAGAGGAAGAAAGCTATAGGATGGACTCAAATATTCGGAGTATAATCCCCGTCTTTTGCATGCACAAGATTATTTTGGAGGAGGTTTCCAAACCCTCCATGGGACATCAAAGAAGATTAAATGAAGCAATGCAAGAGGTAGTGAAGAAGGATATCATCAAATGGTTGGATGCCAGGGTTGTTTACCCCATTTCCGACAGCTCGTGGACCTCTCCGTTGTAATTCTTCCCAAAGAAAGGGGGCATGACTGTGATAACAAATGACAAGAATGAATTGATCCCCACATGAACTGTCACCGGGTGGAGAGTGTGCGTGGACTATAGGAAGCTCAACAAAATCAATCGGAAAGATCATTTTCGCTTCCATTTCTTGATCAAATGCTTAATAGGTTGTTCGGACGTGATTTTTATTGCTTCCTTGATGGATACTCCGGCTACAATCAAATTCTTATTGCTCCTGAGGACCAAGAGAAGACCACTTTCACTTGTCCCTATGGTACTTTCGCATTCTCGCGAATTCCATTTGGTTTATGCAATGCACCAGCGACTTTTCAACGATGTATGATGGCCATCTTCACCGATATTGTGGAAGACTTTCTTGATGTTTTCATGGATGATTTTTCCATGGTAGGGAATTCTTTTGAAGAGTGCTTGGACAACTTGGACAAGGTATTGGCAAGATGTGAGGAAATTAACTTGGTTTTGAATTGGGAGAAATTCCACTTCATGGTCGAGGAAGGCATTGTCCTTGGCCATAAAATTTCAAAGCATGGTATTGAAGTTGATAAAGCCAAAGTTGAAGTGATCTCCAAACTCCCTCCCCCTACGTTCGTGGAGGGAGTGAGGAGCTTTTTGGGTCATGCGAGGTTCTATCGCCGATTCATTTAGAATTTTTCTAAGTTGGTAAACCCCTTGTGCAAACTTTTAGAGAAGGATTCCAAGTTTCATTTCAACGTAGATTGTATGAAGGCATTTGAATTGCTCAAGTATAAGTTTACTACTACTCCTATTATCACCGCACCGAATTGCAGCTTACCATTTGAGTTCATGTGTGATGCAAGTGATGTGGCGTTTGGAGCGGTATTGGGGAAATGTATCAACAATATCTTTCATCCGGTCTACTATGCTAGTAAGACCATGAATGATGCCCAAGACAACTACACAATGACCGAAAAAGAACTCCTTGCTATAGTCGTTGCTATGGAGAAGTTCTGCCCATACTTGATGGGTACAAAGGTGATTGTTCACACCGACCATGCGGCACTTCGATATTTGATGAGCAATAAAGATTCTAAAGCAAGATTAATGTGGTGGGTACTTCTTTTGCAAGAGTTTGATTTGGAGATTCAAGACCGCAAGGGGAGTGAAAACCAAGTGGTAGACAACTTGTCTCGTTTGGAGGAGGAGGGGAGACCACATGATGGCCTTGAGATAAATGATTCATTTCCCGACGAGCAACTCCAATCAATTTCTATGAACAGGATGCCATGGTTCGCCGACTTATCCAATTATATTATGAGTGGAATTGTACCGAATGAGTTCTCTTCAAACCAAAGGAAGAAGCTCAACAGGATTGCCTTGACTATTATTAGGATGAGCCTTATCTCTTCTGTATTTGTACCGATGGGGTGATTTGGCGATGTGTGCCGGAGGAAGAACAATTGGGAATCCTTTAGGCGTGCCACTCTTCGCCATATGGTAGTCACCATGGTGGAGTGAGAACGGCTATAAAGGTGTTGAGTTGTGGATTCTATTGGCCTACCCTTCATAAGTATGCTAGTGATCTTGTCAAGCGTCGTGATGAATGTCAAAGGGCCGGTGGGATTTCCAAGAAAAATGAGATGGCCCTTACTACCATCTTGGAGATTGATATTTTTTATGTGTGGGCCATCGATTTCATGGGTCCGTTCGTGAGCTCTTGTGGGAACACTTACATATTAGTAGTTGTGGATTATGTGTCAAAATAGGTTGAAGTCGTGGCTTTGCCTAACAATGAAGCTCGAAGTGTGGTCGCATTTTTGAAAAAGAACATTTTCACAAGGTTTGGCACTCCAAGGGCCATTATTAGTGATAGGGGATCGCACTTTTGCAACAAAGCTTTTGATATGTTACTCTCAAAGTATGGTGTCACCCACAAAGTGTCGATCCCTTATCATCCTCAAGCAAGTGGACAAGTTGAAGTCTCAAACCGGGAGATCAAGAGCATTTTGTCCAAGACCGTGAATGCCAACCGGACGGATTGGTCGAAGAAACTTGATGATGCTCTTTGGGCTTATAGAACGGCTTACAAAACACCAATTGGTATGTCTCTGTATCGGTTAGTGTTCAGGAAAGCTTGTCACCTACCGGTGAAACTTGAGCACAAAGCTATGTGGGCATTGAAGAAGCTTAATCTTGAGTGGGATGTCGCCGCCAACTTAAGGGTGGCGCAATCGTATGAGCTTGATGAATTCCGGTTACATGAATATTCAAGTTCGTCCTTGTACAAGGACAAGATGAAGTACCTACATGACAAGTATATCCGGAATAAAGAGTTCAAAGAAGGCGATCATGTGATATTGTTCAATTCTCGGTTGCGGATGTTTTCGGGAAAGTTGAAATCCAAGTGGAGTGGCCCATTTTAAGTTGTGCATATGACACCCTTTGGTGCATTAGACTTGAATAACAAAAATGACGAAGTGTGTAGAGCCAATGGTCACCGGGTGAAACATTATCTTGGCAAGGTTGATGATGGCCACGTTGAGGCACTGCTTCATTTCAAGTGATTGATAGTAACCTGCGTCGTGTCGCGATGTTAAATCGGGCGCTTCTTGGGAGGCAACCCATGTTTCTTTTCATTTTTTTTATTTTTCATCTTTTTAGATAGGTTATGTATTGAGCTAACTGGTTCCAAGTGTTGAATTTATGCGGGCCGCACCAAAATTGTGCGGATCGCACAAAAGTATTTGCAACCGCAGAGAAGGGTCTGCGGCCGCACAATTCTTTGTGTGGCCGCAAAACTGGGGACCCAAAATCACCAACTCTCTGAAGTTAGAATTTGAATAAAATGGCCAACATGCGGCCGCACACAAAATTATGTGGACCGCACAAGGTTATGCGGCCGCACTCATTTTTGTGTGGACCATAGAGCTAAGTCCAATCACAGGTAAAGAGTGCGGACCGCACTCAAAATTGTGCGGTCGCACTTAGGTGAGATTTTGACCGAATTTGCTAGGGTATAAATAAGACTTTTCACCACTATTCACACTTTACGCTCTCTGAACTCCCAAACCCTAGAAAACATTGTGCACCCTAAAATTGTTCACAAATCTCACTCAATTCATCAAGCTAGATTCTTACCTGCATCTTTCACTACTGGTATGTTCAATTCATGTAGATTTTTGTTCATTTTTCTCAATTTTTGTTTTTTTTTTCTTTGATTATTTTAGTTCATTTTAGTCCTAAAAATGTCAAAAGTGCTTAATTTATGCTTCAAAATCATGTGGCTAGTTTCATACATGTTCATTACGGACTGGGTAGATCACTAATCTTGTCAATTTGTGCACACCATGCTTAATTTGTGAAAAAGTTGCAAGAACCCTAAGTTTAGGGCCGACACAGTTTGAATTGTGTCGCCGCACACATTTTTGTGCAGTCCGCATAGCTGGTAAATAGGGAATTGGTTATGTTTGAAATGTGCGGACCGCACTCAAAATTTGGCGGTCCGCAGAAAAAATGTGCGACCGCACTCTAAAACTTCAGAGAATTAGAACTTTCAGGTTTGGACTTATGCGGCCGCACTCAAAATTATGTGATCCGCTCTTGAATATGTGCGGTCGCACTCATAATTATGCGGTCCACACTCTAGTGTTTGCGGCTGCACTTCAAAATTGTGTGGTCCGCACTAGACAGTCTATGGCAGCACTCAGAATTGTGCGGTCCGCGCTGTCTCTTTGATGACTGATTGTCTGCAACTGTTCTGCAACTGTTTTACTTGCTTTGAATTCAACTGACATATGTAACTTGTATTGCAGATAATGGTTAGATCATGTGGTAGAGGCGATACATCAAAGGGGAGAGGTGAATCCTCCCGAGGCAGGGGTAAAAGCACTCACCCTCTGGAAGTGCAATCAAAACCTATTTCTGCGGAAGCACTCAGAATTGTGCAGTCCGAGCTGTCTCTTTGATGACTGATTGTCTGCAATTGTTCTGCAACTATTTTACTTGCTTTGAATTAACTTGTATTGCAGACAATGGTTAGATCATGTGGTAGAGGCGATACATCAAAGGGGAGAGGTGAATCCTCCCGAGGCAGGGGTAAAATCACTCACCCTCTGGGAGTGCAATCAAAACCTATTGCCAAGAAGCCGACCACCAGTAGAAAAAGGGCCACAGAGCCCTCAGAATCCAGCTCTTATGAACCATCAAGAGAAGCCTATGAGGGTCAGTCTATGGAGGTCCAGCCTGAGCCTCAGTCCCAACCACCTCAACCCACTGGGTGCTATCAATTGTGCAATGAGCCTATAGACAGTTCTTCAGCTGATTCTGACGCGGGAAGCCAGGGTTCCGAGCCTTCCTCTTCACCTGCTCCTCCGGCACCTATTGATGTCGATGATAATGATGTCCTGGATGACAGTAGCAGGGGATACACTCAAGTGGGTGGTCTTGAGAGGACGAGGTAGAGGGAAATATGGGAAGATAGATTTTTTATCCTGTCAGCATTTAATAGATTTCGGGAGTTGTGGCCCATGAGGTCGTTCACACTTGAGCGACAATTCTTGATGAAGGATTTGGATGTTCATAACGCGAATGTCCTTAGACAGTTCCAGGAGAGAGGAATGGAAGTGGTTCACTCACCCAGTCTTGGATGCAAATGAGCACTTGGTCAGGGAATTCTACGCAAATGTAGCTCACATCAAGAAGGGGACAAAAGTGACGAGAGTGAGAAATTTGAAAGTTCACTTCAATGCCGTCTCTTTGAATGCTTATGTGAGTTTTAAGCAAGTGGAGGCAGTCCAGTACTTCGAGAAGTTAGCTCTGGGTGAAGCAGCTCACCCTTGGCTAGCTGAGATTTTAGTTGCCCGAGGACCACCACCACCATGGATCACAGCAGGAGTTCATATCCTTTGGGCCACCCTCAATTTCGAAGCTAAAGGGTGGCAAACCTTTGTGTGTAGTAGGATTGATTCGAGCTAGAATGAGAATATCCTCCCACTTCCCTGAGCAGTTCTGGTGGCTACTATTATGGTGAGGTGCCCGATCAATGTAGGTGCCATCATGTCAACCAAACTAACATTGGCGGTCCAAAAAAGTGAAAAGTCCTATCCCTATCCGAACACCCTCATAGAGTACTTCAATGATGCAAAGGTGGAGCAAAGGCCATATGACACAAAGGTAAAAGCTAAGAGGACTATTTCATGGTATCACTTGCAAGATGCGGACAACCCAAAGTTCACGGGTAAGGACACTAACATCGTTGGTCAGTCTGACGAGCCATCGGTGGTAGGTTCAGAGGCTGTTGCTGAGCCTCTACAGATCCCATTCCTTCCACAGCAGCCGGACCTTCTACCGGTACAACCACCATGCTACCACCTTCATTCTCTAGGACACCAAGTTCAGTTCCAGAGCCAGCCTCATCCACCTATCCTCTCACTGTGTTGCGAGTCTCCTAGACTTTGGCGAGCCTCAACAACTGGATGCAGACAGCCACTTCTAAGTTGTCTGACATATCCAGTATTGTTGCAGCGCAGTCCTCTACTCCAACAGTGTCACAGGTACCTCCATCAGTGGTGGAAACATTGAAGAATATTCTGGACAACCAGAAGACTATCGTAGACACTCTAGTAGCTCAGGGGGTACCATTGAAGAGCTGGCCAAGCAAGTGAAGAAGATGAGAAAGCCTCAGGCTTCGAAGAAAGCAGTGGAGAGTGTGAGACAGGAGGTGAAGAAGTTAGTAGCAGCAGGTGATTTTCCCTTTGAGATACTGATGGAGACAGGTCCATCAGTACCAGCTGACCCAACAACACCATCAGTAGAGGCACCATCAGCAGAGGCATCAGCTGGCCAGATCACATTGCCCCCACTACTGAGGAGATGTTTCAGCTGCTCACCAACCATGTTGTCCCTCAGCCCGGAGATGATGACATACAGTTAGAGGATATCGGTGGTGGTGATGTTACCAGTCACCCCGAGACCACATAGGGAGTTTTATGTACTCTCTACCCTCTTATGTATTGATTTTTCTAAGCATTGAGGACAACGCTTATTCTTTTTCTGGGGGTGGTATATTTTGGTAATTTTAATGATTTGGATGACTGTTGATGACATTTGATTACATTTGGGCATGTAATATCTTTAATACTCTTTTTCTTTTTCTTTTATATTTATTTCTCCCTCATTATGTATATAATCATCCCTCTTGTATATATTTATTTGTTTTACCTTCAGTAATTTATTTCATAGCTTCTTCATTTTGCTTTCTTAATAGTATAGCTTCTTAGTTACTTTATTAGCTTCTTTTTTATTTGTTAGCTTCTTTTTATGTTTTAGTGAACAATAAGCCTTTGGTTTTCTTAATGTCATGGCTCTTTCTAAAGGTGGGTCTTATGTGAACCGGGTGGCTCTTCCCAACAATAGATGGTGTGACAACCTTCTTAAGGGATTGAGTCAGTATTTTGATGTTTAGGTAGAAACAAGTAGTGTTAAAGAATAAATAAGGGTCGATCATGTTTCACTTGGTACCAACACACTTAACTATGTGTTGATGGTTAAAAATAAGTTTTTGTGAAGAAATAGCTCTAGTTAGTGACCTTGTGACTCTTGTGTTGACTTAGGAAATAATCGAATGGTTTAGTTGAACCATTAGCAATTTTTAATCTTGAATGTAGTTGATTGTGGGCCCTCGACTCTATTCTCTTTAACAATTGGATTGTGTGAGAGGTGAGAAATTTTGTTACAAGTCCAAGTACCCATGTGACTGTTCTATAACTTGCCCCGAATGTGTTTCTAGGCGAAATTCTAAGTTAGCTTGATATGATAAGTGATTGTAGGCTCTCCTTGGCCCGTTTTGAAACCTTCCATGGACCACCAATGATATCATCCTTAGTAAACCCTTTTGAGCCTAAATCCTTTTTATTCGATAACCACATTACAAGTCTTTAATGGTTTTCTAGTGACTCTCTCTTGGCACTCGACTTTTCTTTAGCACTCATGTGATTCAAATGGAAAAAACATAAGTTTGGGGGAGAGACGAGGAGTTTAAATATGGTTCCAAAGCAAAAAAAAGACAAAAGAAATGAAGAAGAGTAAAAGACAAAGAAAAAGAAAGGAAGAACAAAGAAAAACACAAAACTAAAGTGAATAATGTGAAAGGGTTGAATTGATTTTGCTAAGCATTAAGGACAATGCTTATTCTTTTTTTGGGGGGTGGTCTATTTTGGTAATTTTAATGATTTGGATGACTGTTGATGACATTTGATTACATTTGGGCCTGTAATATCTTTAACACTCTTTTTATTGTTATTTTATCTTTATTTTATCCCTCATTATGTATATATTTATCCCTCTTGTATATATTTGTTTGTTTTACCTTCAGTAGTTTATTTCATAGCTTCTTCATTTTTCTTTCTTAATAGTATAGCTTCTTAGTTACTTTATTAGCTTCTTTTTGATTTGTTAGATTCTTTTTATGTTTAAGTGAACAATAAGCCTTTGGTTTTCTTAATGCCACGGCTCTTTCCAATCTAGTGTGAACCGGGTGGATCTTCCCAACGATGGATGGCGTGACAACCTTCTTAAGGGATTGAGTCAATTTTTTTATGTTTAGGTAGAAACAAGTAGTGTTAAAGAATAAATAAGGGTCGAGCATGCTTCACTTGGTACCAACACACTTAACTATGTGTTGATGGTTAAAAACAAGTTTTTGTGAAGAAATAGCTCTAGTTAGTGACCTTGTGACTCTTGTATTGACTTAGGCAATCATCGAATAGTTTAGTTGAACCCTTAGCGATTTTTAATCTTGAATGAAATTGATTATGGGCCCTCGACTCTATTCTCTTTAACAATTCGGTTGTGTGAGAGGTGAGAAATTTTGTTACAAGTCCAAGTACCCATGCGAATGGTCTAGCACTTGCCCCAAATATGTTTCTAGGCGAAATTCTAAGTTAGCTTGATATGAAAAGTGATTGTAGGCTCTCCTTGGCCCGTTTTGAAACCTTCGATGGCCCACCAATGATATCATCCTTAGTAAACCCTTTTGAGCCTAAATCCTTTTTATTCGATAACCATATTACAAGTCTTTAACGGTTTTCTAGTGACTCTCTCTTGGCACTCGACTTTTCTTTAGCACTCATGTGATTCAAATGGAAAAAACATAAGTTTGGGGGAGAGACGAGGAGTTTAAATATGGTTTCAAAGCAAAAAAAGACAAAAGAAATGAAGAAGAGTAAAATACAAAGAAAAAGAAAGGAAGAACAAAGAAAAACACAAAACTAAAGTGAATAATGTGAAAGGGTTGAAAAAAATGCAAAAGAAAGAAAAAGTGCAAAGCATGGAGAAAGCAAAGAAGGAGATTGTGAATAGCATGACAAAGAAAGAGTGATGTCAAGTCTCTTTAATCCCCCTAAGGGAAAATAAAATGACTCAAAGAGTCGACAAAGTATGAGCAAACAAGAGAATATGAAGTGCTAAAGGAAAGATGAACCGATTCCAATCCGATACTTCCCTCCTTAGTCCAAAAGCCTTCATTACATGGAAAAAAAACCTACGTGATTTCAAGCCGAGCGAGCTTACATTAGTGGTGATCTACATGAGGGGAAAGCATATGGTACTTAGAGTCGGTCTTGTGACATTCTTTTGAGAGTGATGATCGAGTCTTTCTCGAATCATTGTTTTGATTTCTTCATTCGTGAGTGAGATGAGCTTCCGGAGAGTATAGGAGGAGGAGTTTGGGATCCACAGTGACTTGTATGAAAGTGCGAGCTTTCTTGATGAACAAAGTCAATCCTTTATTTTCAAGTGTCACATCAGAGCCATTCGTGCTTCAACATTCAAATCATAGGCTTGTTAATGATTCATGAGCGTGTGGTAATTATTGGTCCCAATTGATTTGTGTTCAACCCAACTTAGGCCAGCTGAAATATCCCTTTTCTAGTAGAGGTGGGAATTGCCTTAATTGCTTGAGGACAAGCAAAAGCTTAAGTTTTGAGGAGTTGATATATAAGGATTTTGACCGCTTATTTGCTCTCTTTTACTTGTGTTTTAGCTCAAAAATGCTTAAAGGCATTCCCGAGAACTAATGAAATGTGCTTTCTTGCAGGAATAATGGGAAACGAGCCAAAGAAGTGAAAATCAACTCAAAAAGGATTCAAAATTGGACAAGGACCAAAACAATGCAAAAAGTCCTACAGTGTTGACCGCACAATACTGTGTACGACCACAAACAATGAAAGAGCACTGTTAGATTTCCTTCAGAGAATGCGGACTGCACAATTATTGTGTGGCCGCAGTGGAGGAGATTCAGAGAGTTGATTTTAGGCAATCTGAAGATATGCGGACCACACTATTATTGTGCGGCCGCGAGAGCCAAAGTGTGGCAGCACTCACAAATGTGTGGTCCGCAAAAGAAGGTCCAAGTCCCAGCCAAATTCAAGTGTGCGGCCGCAGGTCTGCACAATTAGATGAAGTGCGGCCGCATCCCACTTTACCATAGAAAGCTCAGTTGAACCGTCAAGATCGAAGTGCAGACCGCACACAGAATTGTGTGGCCGCACAACCTCTGCAGGGGCATTTCTTCAGATATTTTCAGTTTAGTATAAATAGAACTTTTTTTCATTTTTAGGTTAAGCTGTATCAGTGTAGAGAACCTGGGCCATTTTTCTTTATTGTATTGAGTAATATTGTACTAGATTAGCTTCTAGACATTATATTTTCTTTCCATAATCATCTATTATGCATTCTATCTTAATTTCTTCTTTTATTTCTTAATTTTCTATGAGTGGCTAAACCCTTAGCTAGGGTTGTGACCCAACCCTAGTATGGGTACTTAATGGTTTATTGATTTAGGGCTTATTTATGATTGGGTATATGATGTTTAGACATGTTCTTGCTTGAATTCTAGAATTAATGATTGCAAACATTGATTCATGCCTATTTGACTTAGTCTCTACTTGAGAAAGAGAGACTAAGTCTATGAAAACTTGGCTAACTAGGAATTAGGGTGAAATCAAGAAATTGATATCCCCAACTAAAGGGTCGAACCTAGAGATAGTAAGACCCGACTAGAGCATTTATCCCTTGCTTTGTGAAATACCCATTTGGACTTGACAAAGCCAAATCGGGAAAAATCACTCAAACTACTGAGAGATATAGAGTGAGTAATTAAGTGTGATTGCTATATTGTATCCCGATCAACCAAACGTGCCCTAAATCTCTAAATCTGTTAGGTAACCAACTAGGCGGAAGTCGCAACCCTAGATCTTTTATCATTTGAAAAAACAAACAAAACCAAAAATATTGTCTCCTAGTTTTAAAATTGCAATCAATAGCTTAAAGTAGATGTAGAAACAACAATCAAGAATGTGGAAGTGTAATTTAGGGCATATCATACATTCACACTAGGTGTATACCTATTCCAAATTCTAACTCCCTGAGGATTCGACTCCGGCTTGCGTTGGGTTTCTATTATTTCTTCCACCGCCTCACTACCTATATTTGTGGTGTGAGTTTGGGTGAGATCAGTGGCAAGATGCGCTTACTGATTCTGCCCAGAAGTGATTTGGCAAGGAATATTCTAGTATCATAGTTCGCGCCATATCTTGCAGAGTTCTATTTTTTCCCTCAACTACTCCATTATGTTGAGGTGATCTTGGAGCTGAGAAGTTGTGGTTGTATCCTTTCAAATTCTCCTCCAGGATCACTTTGAATGGTTGTAGTAAGATATCTCTTTTCTCGTTCAACTCTTTTACAGAAGATCTAAAAAAATTTCAAAGTTTCATCTTTGTGAGATAGAAAAATCACCCATGTAAAACGTGAGTAGTCATCAACAATAACAAAAGCATATAATTTTCCTCTTATGCTAACAGTTCTAGTAGGTCCAAACAGATCCATATGAAGCAATTGTAAAGGCTTGGATGTAGACACGACGTCTTTGATTTTGAAAGAGTTCCTAGTTTGTTTACCAATCTGACATGCATCACATACATGATTTATAGAGAAATTCAGTTTAGGGGGACCAATAACGAAATCATGCTTGGATAGTTTATCTATAATATGCATGCTTGCGTGACCAAGTTTCTTATGTCATAACCACGGATCATCAGATATGGATGTTAAGCAAATGTGACCATCTATATTTTCAAAACCATCAAGAATATAAATATTTACATACCTTTTTCCTGGAAGGATTATTTTACCTATTTCATCCTCAATAGCGCAGCCTGTTTTCTTGAATTTTACTTCATTCCCTGAATCACATAGCTGACTTATACTCAAAATATTGTAGTTTATTCCGTCTACAAGATAAACTTCAGTGATATCACAGTTGTTATTGAACGAAACTATGCTAGTGCTGACTATCTTCCCTTTTGAGTCATCACCAAATTTAACACTTCCTCCATTTATCTTTGTAACTTCTTTGAACAGGTTTTTGTCACTTGTCGTGTGAATGGAACACGCACTATGTAGGTACCGTTTTCCTTTGAGGCACTTCCTGTGGTGTTCCTGCAAAACATAATTATTACTTTCTTTTAGGTACCCAGGCTTGCTTGGGTCCTTATTGGTTAGTATTACTAAGATCAGGGTTACTTTTGGGTTTCCAAATCCATCCTGAAACATTTTATTTTCGAAATAGACAAAAAGAATACTTATGTCCACTTTTATTACAGTAATGACACACAGAGGTTGATCCATTTTTGAATATTCCACTTGTATTAGTACTAGTGGACTCTATTCTAGCTGGTCCTTTTTCCAGTGACTTGTAAGTCGCCTGGTTGGACTTGACAGGACTATGACTGGTGGATTTGCGCATTCCATTGAGTTGAATTTGCAATTCCTGAAATTCCTCTTCAAGTACCTCCTTTTCAACTCACATACTTCAAGCTTGAGTTTCCAGTCTTTCTTTTCCCTGTTGAGTCTCTTTAGTTCATTCATCAACTTTTGAGACTCTTTTAAAGTAAGGTCAAGAATATCCTGCAATTCATTACATCTTTCACAATTATAAGATCTTACCTTGCTTGTTTCACCTCGGGCCACGAAACAGTTCTTATTATCATCTTTGCATTCGTCGTCTGAAGCATCTTTATCTGTCCAACAGCCTGAAAGTTTATTCATGTTGTTTTCCATGAGTGTCATGAAGCATAAATTGTTGTTTCTTCGGGTTCTGAACTATTTTCATCACTCCAGCTTCCAAATGATTTGTTCTTGTTGAATCCTCTAGTAACCTTTCTTTTAAGATCTGGGAATTTAGCTTGAACATGTCCATATCTTCCACACTCGTAACATTTTCCATCATTCTTGTCTTGTTCATTATATTGTCCAGTTCGCCAAGACGGTATCCTGCCTCTTCTTGTGTTTTTGTATCTTCTTATTAAACCATCCATGTTCCTTGACACCATAGAAATCTCTTCCTCGAGGGCTTCAGGGTCATCATCAATATCATTGTCTGTCCTTTCAGTTGTAGCCTTGAACACGACTGTTTTCTTCTTTTCTTCCTATCTTGTTTTCTTGAGGTGGGTTTTCTCGAATGCTATAAGATCTCCTCGAATCTCATCATAAGATAGTTTATTTAGATCTTGTGATTCAAGTACAACTACTTTTGTCTGCCAGGTGGTAGGGAGACTTCTCAGAATTTTCCGACCTTGATCACCACTTGAGTATGGTTTACCAAAAGCTTTTAGATCGCTAATGATTTTGTTGAACCTTGCAAACATTTCTTCAATGGATTCTCCTTCTTTCATCTGGAAAAGTTCGTAGTCATGAACTAGCAAGTTGATGTGAGTTTCTTTCACTTTGATGGTTCCTTCATAAGTAACTTCTAGTTTATCCCACATTTCTTTGGTTGTATCACAACTAGAGATTTTTTCATATTCCTCTCCACTTATGGCATTATAGAGTAACTTTCTTGCTTTAGCATTGACTTGAACAACTGCCATCTACTCGTCTATGTATTCATCTATATCATCTGGATCAGCAGGTGGTTGAGCAGCCACTGGTAGTGGATAATTTCCCTTTTTGATAACTCGTCAAACTTTGACGTCGTATGACTTTGCATATATTTCCATATGCACTTTTTAGTGAGAAAAATATTGTCCATTGAAATATTGTGACCTAACTTGCGATGTTCCTTCTTGAAAGAAAGCTCCAACAATAACTTGATTTTCCATGATCTTTTCTAACAAGTTGTAAAGCAAAGAAGTGTGAGACTAGCTCTGATACCAATTGAAAGTACAAGAGGGGGGATGAATTGCTTATTTTTAAAACTCTTAACAATAGTTGACTAGTTTACCAATTAGTCGACTAGAAATAAGAGTAGAACAATAGTAAATGCAGAAATTAAAGACACTAGAATTTTTATATTGGTTCGGATTCAGTGTGAATCCTAGTCCAGTCCCCTTGGGTTGCAAGGGTGTTCTCTTTCAGTGATCGATGTTTCTTGAGTACGGAAAGGATGTTGTAGCTTTACACTAACAGCTTGGTCTCTATGTCTCTTTCCTTTTCTTGATACAATGTTTCACCAGTAACTATCTATCTTTCTTCTCTCGCTAGTTACACAGCAGATCTAAAACAAACTACAATGCTTGTTTGGAATAGAACAAAAAGAGGGTAGATGGTTCGATCAAAGTATGTCTTTTCATGTCCGGAACATCTGTATTTATGCTTTCCATGAGGCCTTCAAGAATCTTGAGAGATTGAAAACCAAAGAGATTTGATCCTTGAAAGGAATCATAGATTGATTCTTTCCAAGAATAAGGTTAAGTTCTCATTAATCTTCCTTGATATATGGTCTTGACGAGCTTTCCATCGCTGGGCATATCTCTATAGTACTTGAGTCATATCTGTTGGATCCCTTGATCTGTGGCATTATTGATTTTCAGTGATTGTGTTTCCCTTTGATTTGGGACCTTCCAGTATTAGCTTCTATCAACTTCTGATTGATTATTCTTGCCGGATCTTGTTACTTCCTTTTTCATCGCTGATTCTTTTCCTTGTTAGCTTCCATCAATCTCTGATTGATTGCTTCCGTCAATCTCTGATCGATTGCTTCCGTCAATCTCTGATCGATTGATTGTTTCCATTCATCTGTGATCTTTATTTTGCTTTGCTGATCTTGATTGTTTCCCTTGATCTCTTCCTAACTGGTATTACTCCTTGCATCTCTTTAGTATATTCCTTGAGACCCTACACCAAAAGTGATTATATTATTTTTCATCATTGAAACTTATATTTAACAATAACAACCTTATAGACACAAATTCCATGGGTGACAGAGTAACTAGCAAGTATTCAATTAATCCTAAAGAAAACAGAGATGTTGCAGTTTGATCATGTATGGCAAGTTCAGTTATGCATCTAGGATTACCCAAAGGCATTAGACTCAAGTTAATTTAACACTAGCATGGTAAAATGATAACAGAACAATTAAAATTTTGTTGGGGTTCACTAAAGCTATAAACATGAGTCATGCTTGATCTGAAAGCTGAAACAATAGTGGCATGCAAGAACTCGCACGATCATGGATTAAATTTAAGGAAATTTATCAGCTTGTATATGAAACATTGGGAAGGCATGATCACAGTTATTTGACACTCAAAAGAAACAGGCAGGCTAGTGGGCATAGGCCAAATTGACAAACACGTTCGAATTCTAGGCAGACATTAATCATCTCAAGAAGGTTTGAGAAATCTAAGGTGATACAGGGATTCATGGCAGATGAAACTATGAAAAATTCAAAGTTAATATGAAAGTGAAATAGCACTTAAGAAGGCCAGATTCAAGTCAAATACACATAATGAGAGTACATTACATATGTTGAAGCTTATAAAGTTCAAATACTAGAGAACACAGAACTGTAGAACATCGTTAAGACAATAGAATTGCAGTAAAGCATACACCAACACAGTACCAATGATTCATGACTAGCAAGGAAAACTGATCATGCTTACTCACGAAATTTCAAACAATAATTGTACACAGAACACACATGTCATAGACAAACAGAAAGGAAATAGTTAAAATTGTAAGAGTCAGGAACACTAACCAGTAGCAAAGATAAACGAGCAAATGAGTGAGGAACTTAGAATAACAGTGGTGATTCAGTAGCAGCAATTGAAAAAGGACAGTGAAACCCCCCAAATATCCAGTGCTTCAGAGTTCACAAGAGCCTCGAGAAGGGCTACGAGCAGTGCTTGCACCGTAGGAGGTCGTTTGATGATATTATGGCCTTGTCTTTCAGCCGGCCAAGAATTCAACAGTTTTAAAAAATATTCGAGTGTAACAGAGTAAGTGAGGAGTGAAAGAGGAGAATATTGAGAGTAATAGCAGTAATCCAATTTTTCCAAAGGGAAAATTGGGGAGGGGTTATATAGTGGTAGAAATTGACCAAGCAAACATGGAAAACAATTAATAAAACATGAATAAGGAAAGAAAATATCATATGCAATTAATAATAGAACTGATAAAGGGAAAATTGAAATTTCAAACCCTAGCTTAGGCCAATGGCCATGAATCTAGTCAGAAATGCAAGAGTCATTCATTGTAAAGTATATATAGATGAAACATCGGTTAGATCTTCACAAAATTAGAGCCAAATTCGGCTCGTCTTGAAAGGAAGTATTTACCAAAGTTAGGTGAATACTAAGTAACACCATGAACGCATGCGTAGTAGCAGAATAAGGTAAGAATCACGAAAGGATTCCATGTCGGGGCCAGATTCGGAGAGGATTTAGAGATAGGGCGGCTAGGGTTTGTAAAGAAGGAGAGAAGAGTAGAGAGAGTAGAGGCGGCGGAGATGAGAGAATGGGGTCTAGGGTTTGGGTTATGGGTTTATAAGGAGAATGGAGGATTTACTATGGGCCATTGATCATTTGAGATCAACGGCCAGGATCCAAAAGGGATGGGGCAGGTAGTTTAAATGGGTCGCGATCGGGTTATTTAAAAGGGGGTCATTTGGTTTGGGATGGGGCGTTATTGGACTAAGGTGTGGTGTATGGGCTGCCAATTAATACGAAAAATGGCCTGGTTTGGGCCAGCTTTTAAAAGATAAAGAAATTAAGGAAAACACGATTAATAAAATATCTAAATAAGTGTAAAAAATATTATATAAGCAAATAAGAATTTTAAAATAATAGTCGAAGGTTGTAAACATATAAAAAGTTATTTTGACTTTGAAAAAAATAATAAAATGCAATTAATTTGCAAAATATAGGCTACTATCGCAAAAATATTTAAATAGTACAAAAATGCAAATGAAACTATATAAAATGAAATAGAATATTGTAAAGCATATATGTTAAATTAAAAAATTTGTGTGATTAACTCATCACAAAATAATTTAAAGGGGTAATTAATACATATTCAAGTGATTTAGACGCAAAAAAAATTAATTTTAAAGCTTTAAAAATTATGGAAGATTATAGAAATACTTGTATGACTCTTGTATATTGAGTAATGATGCAAAAATGATATTTTAAAAGTATATTTTTTTTTTTTTAAATTTGAGGGCAAAATTGGGTATCAACAGTATACCTGTTATGTTGGCATGGGGGCAAGCAAAGTACTTTGTGTTAGTATGTAAAAATTCAATTAACTTACCTTTAAGTTCGGGGTCGAGTCTCGACCAGCATAAACTTTCGCATATGAAAATTCAATTATAGTTTCTATTTTCTTCGGCATTTGACCTCATGGCTTCTGACTCTTTCGGTTTAATAAGTGTGTAAAAAATATTTGTCTAATTTTCCATCTACATTCGAGCTTCCTTCAATTGATGGCCCTGTGGAATTTTGCAATTTAGTAGGGTGATTTCGTACATGTTTGGGACGGTACGAATCTTTTCCAACCCGTGAAGGAAATCACACCCCTCTTTCCTCGGAGCTGTTATTCAAATTTTTGCATTCAGATTCGGATCTCCTAGGAATCACCTATATTTGGTCTTTGAACTTGTTTTCGACTTTCGATTGAAGCTCTGTATCTTCCTCTATTTGGAGTTTCGTATTACACCGGTTGTAAATTTTATTCCATAGTTCTGAGAAGGTCCGATGTTATTCTTCTAACTCCTTCGATCACATTCAGAATCACCTCTGTTTGGTTCCCCAACCTATTTTCGAACATCCTATTAGTGTCGATTTGACTTACTGTGTCTTAAACTGTTTGAAGCTTGGTGTTGTAACGGTTATGCATATCATTCTCATGGGATAGTTGGAAATTACCGGAGGTGTTCTATCCGCTCATTTTATTTCTTGATTTGTTTCTGTAAGGTTAGATCTAAATTTTGCAAATCGAAATTAACTGGTGTATCTGAACCTCCTGGACTAATAGTATGGTACCAATATGTCCAGTACCGATGTCCATTCTCCTTTTATCTCTATTCATTACTTACCTATCATTATCATGGCTATTCTTCCATTTTCATTTTGTCTAGTAAAGTCATCTCCAGCTTGGTTGTCTTCAACTATATTGATTGGCAAATTTCGACCATGATGAAGGTTTAAACTGAAAATAAGTGAAGATTAACAAAAATTGTTAGTATCTTTGGACGAATAGAACATTTGCTTGAATTCTCGGCAGCGGAACCAAATTGTTTAACCAAAAAAATATCCTTCAAGGTCAAAATAATTAATTTTATATGATGGGCCACAAGCAACCGATTCGATTCGGAATATATTTTCATTAATACAACGTGATAGAGAAGTGAAAAATGAATTCAAATAACAGATAATATAGTAAAAATAATACAAAGAAGAAATAATTCTTATTGGATGATCCTTGGTAGGATGAAGAGCTGAACAGAGCTTGAAGAGCCGAACTATAGCAAACTTGAAAGTAAATTGCTATGAATTACAATGTGTAGAATTGTAGAGAAGAAAATTAGATGATTACAATGGTGGTAAAGTATGTCTATTTATATGATTAGATCTAGGTAACCATTCTTCTTGAAATATGGGTCCATTATGAGCATTTACTCAATCCATCCGTTACTTTTGGAAGACTTATAATGGCTGAGTAAATTACTGAAATTCCATAACTGATAAGCTAATTCTATAACTGATGAGTCAATTTCGTACCTGTTGAGTCAATTTTGTAATTGATTGTCTTGTTCTGCCCGTTACAATATTTATTGCATTTATTATATGTTACATAATTGATTTGTAATTGATGGCGTAATGATTTGTAATTGTGAGCTATTCTCTGTACATGATCTGGGCTATTCTATGATGATCAGTTCTGGAACTAGAAGGCATGGTACGAGTATGTTCCGTCCTGAGGGTGTTTCACATATCTTTATATGTCATTCTTTACTTTTCTCATAACTTCGCTGATACGTGTTGCCATTTAATAGATCCATGTGGCGAGTCTATTTTTCACTTATACACTTTTGTTAATTATGTTAGAATTATCTTTATTTTTAAATAATATCATCTTTTTGCCTTTTAAGAAGTTGACAACCAGAAGTTTGGAAAATAAAGGACAAAGCACACATAAGACCCTAGATTAGTTTACTATCTACCCGCTGATATTTTATCAAGGGTTAACTATTGAAAAAGATGATAAAACCCTATAAAGTCCAAAAGATGCCTTTTTCTACTATTGCGTTGTACCTAAAATGCAGAAAAATATCTGGATTACTTTTTCCTCCCAAATTCAACACAAGTACAACATCTTCATTTAATAGTTGTAATTGTTTACTAGAGGGCTGGCTTGGGCACGTTACTTACTGCTTTGCTTGGAAACAAGCCAGGGGGGTTGGTATTAATTTTAATGTTTTGTTTACTGTTTACGACATGTTCGTAGGGATCGCAATGGGGTGGGTGCAGGACGGATTTGGCAAAATTCACAAAAAATTTAACCCGCCTCGCCCTGGGCCCGCTTGGACCCGCTCCACTTAATTTTTTTCTTTTTTTCTAAAAGCAAAATAGTTTGACATATTATTATTTTATAAAATGGAGAGTTTAATAGAATCACATAAACATAAAACTGAGAGAGTATTACGCTGATCTTCCAAAATAAATGGGTTACTATCATTTCCTATTACAAATACGATATCTTGACTTATGTAATATCATTTTGGTGAGACTTATGCAAATTGGTTAATTATAAATCCAGTGGCGAAGCTAAAAATTTACTCAAAGGTATTCAAATTTGAAAGAAGTGAAAAAAAATCCCGACAAAGGGTGTTCAATACGTGTTATATACCTCTAAAACATAATATTTTATCTATACACATAGTGTAATTTTTTGACGAACCCTTGTAACTATGTGGCTTCGCCACTGTATAAATCAAAATAGTATTCGTGCTAGTGAAGAAGAATGTGAAATTGTAGTTTAAATGATTACTTTGTTTCAAAAAAGCTAAAATTCAAAGTTGTCCGGCATTAAATCCGCCCCACTTTAAAAATTTTAAAAATTGTTTTAACCCGCCCGGCTCCGCACCCGCATAAGAGTAAATCCGTACCGCCCGGCATCAAACAAAACTCGTGCCCCCGCCCTGCACCTGCATCCGCCCCGGCCATTGCCATCCCTATATGTTACTTGCTAAAGCGTGTGGGAAACCGTAGACCGAATTTAGGAAATGCATTCTTATTCTTTTATTTTTATTTTCTTCCTCTCTAACTAATGGTTATGAGATATTTACAGGAACAAACTTAACATTAGGACTAACGTCTAAGCATTATGGAATTCAATTACTCTAAATCACTAACATAAAATAGTAGCAAAATATTCATTTACGTTATACCTAGAAAATAGTGTAAAGATGATTAATGTTAACTAAGTTCTAACCTTTTTCTTAAATGTTGCTAGTTGAAAAGACAAACTACAATGTTATAAATGGAATTAAAAAAATCCTGATGTCTTAGCATAACACGATTTCCTTTACAAAAAAATCTAATTAGGTAGCAGTTAATATGATTTAAAAAGATCATGGACAATTGTGTAAAATGAATAGTGTCAAAAATTAAAAGAAAAACACTAAGAATGGAAACAAGTAGAAAGAAAAGAGCTGGCAGGTAGAGAAGAAATATGACTAAATTTTCAACCAAGAAAGAGGCTGCATGGTCAACAATACAGTTTACCTGCAAGACTAATCACAAAGAAGAAACCTCTGTTTTCTCCTTTATGCTTCAAACATATTTCTAACTTTACAAACTTCAATTCACCAAAATCTTCCATACTTGAAATAATCAACAACAACAAGTAGTTTTTTGGCAAAGACAAAAAGTCCAAGAAATCTCCTTTTTAACACTTGTCTTTTTTTTTTCCTTCTCCATACAAATATAACACAGGGGGATTATGGTTGGTGTGTTAGCTCATCTCCTCTTGTCATCTTCTCACAGCTCTCCGATTAACCAAACTTCCCGATCCCTCTCTAGACTTTGATTCTCTACCCTTTTTTCATCTCATTCTATTATGGAACTTCCGGTTACAGCACCGGATTCCGGTGGCCGGAATAAAGTTTCTTATACCATAGAAACCAGAAATCTTTCCTATGCACTCCCTAGTTTATATGATGAATTCAGTTGGATTTTTCGCTGCAACATTCCTAAGAGACCTCAGAAATTCATCATTAAGGATGTAAATTGTGAAGCAAGGCCAGGACAGATTACAGCTATTGCTGGTCCTAGTGGAGCAGGTAAAACAACACTGCTAGAAATTCTTGCAGGGAAAATATCACAAACAAAAGTCAGTGGCCAGGTACTAGTTAATGGTCATCCTGTGAATGCCAAATGTTTTCGACGATTATCGGGGTATGTCACCCAAGAAGATGCCTTGTTTCCTCTGCTTACAGTTGAAGAAACACTCATGTATAGTGCTCTTCTGAGGCTACCAGGTGGGAAAAAAGAGGCTGCAAATAGAGTTGGAGTGCTGATCAAGGAGCTTGGTTTGGAACATGTAGCTAGTTCCAGAATTGGGGAAGGATCAAACATGGGAATTTCAGGTGGTGAAAGGCGTAGGGTGTCGATTGGAGTTGAACTAGTACATGACCCTGCTGTGATTCTCATTGATGAACCAACTTCTGGTCTGGATTCAGCATCAGCACTTCATGTCATATCACTCCTTCAGCTGATGGTGGCTAATCAAGGTAAGACAATTGTCTTGACTATCCACCAACCTGGTTTTCGGATTCTTGAACTGTTTGATCGACTTGTTTTGCTGTCAAATGGTTGTGTTCTTCACAATGGTTCACTGAAATACCTAGAAGAGAGGATCAAGTTTTCAGGTCTCCAAATTCCACCCCACATCAATGTGCTTGAATTTGCCATTGATGTCACAGGCAACATAGTAATTCAAACTTCTGAAACTCCTAACATCCATTTCTATCTCAAGGATCATGGTGAAAAAAAGGAAAACCTGAGGGTAGATGATGAGGGAATTACGATTTCCAACCACAATGACATTGTAGAGAAATGTCCTTTCTACTCAAATTCTCACATTGAAGAGATTTTAATACTGGGAGGAAGATTTTGCAAGAACATATTCAGAACCAAGCAACTTTTTGCAACCAGAACAATACAAGCATTGGTAGCAGGCTTTATATTGGGGTCAATATTCATGAATGTTGATAACAACCTAGGGCAGGTTGCTTTTCAGACCAGACTAGGATTCTTCGCGTTCAGTCTAACATTCTTGCTCTCCTCCATGACAGAAGGCTTGCCCATTTTCCTGCAAGAGAGAAGGATCTTTATGAGGGAGACTTCAAGAGGAGCATACAGAGTATCCTCTTATGTTGTGGCTAACACCTTTGTCTTCCTTCCTTTCCTCTTAATGGTTGGCCTTCTCTACACTGTCCCAGTTTACTGGCTCGTTGGTCTCAGGCGAAACATGGATGGTTTCCTCTACTTTGCTATGGTGGTTTGGATGGTTGTCTTAATGTCAAATTCTTTCACAGCATGTTTCAGTGCACTTGTGCCAAACTTCATAATGGGAACATCTATTATTGCTGGCTTGATGGGGTCTTTCTTCCTGTTTTCAGGCTATTTCCTTTCGAAAGAGAAAATACCTAATTACTGGATATTCATGCATTACTTAAGTCTGTTTAAATACCCATTTGAGTGCTTCTTGATAAATGAGTATGGAGGCAAGGGAGGGAAAAGATGTTTAGAAAGTGAAAGAGGAGAATGTAAGTTGTTTGCAAATGACTTCTTGAGACAGCAAGACCTCAAAGAATCACAGAAATGGAGCAACTTAGCTGTGATGCTGTGTTTCATCTTAGGTTACAGAGTCCTCTGTTACCTAATTTTGTGGTACAGATGTTACAGAACCAGAAGTTAGGCCTTTCATTCTTTTTTCTTTTCCAGTTTTCTTTCGCTTCTTATTCAGATTTTATTAAATTGATTGGGAAAGTAGATGTAATTACACTGAAGAAGATGGATTAGCCATTGAGGTGAATATATTCTTTCATGTTCAGATTTCATATGAAATAAAAGTTCTCCGATCCATGTTATAATTCGGTAAGAATGAGATCTTAAGGTAAACTTGGTCCAGGGGCAAACCTTACAGCATCAGGAGACTCATTTCTTTGTCATTCACTGTCCATGTCCTCAATGCATTTCACGCATAGGGAGAGTAGTGTATACTGCTGGTGACCATGTGAGAACTACGGCAAGATAATAAATGATGTCCAAGGAGAAACCACTCAAGCCATTTGCAGTGAACCTATACACCAATACTGTATATTCCATGGAGGCTTTACGCTTACAAATCATTGCATTTCCAAGAACATTGTCTCTCGTGGTACAATTATGACATGTACTTAAATAGAAAAAAAAATGGGAAAAGTCTCAATGAATCATCGACTACCTAATATAATTATACAAATTCGAGGTAATATTTACAGCTTAGAATATAATTAAGTGAAAGAACTCCTAATTCCACAAGCTAGAGAGCAAAATCTTACCAAGAAATAAACTCAATACATAAAAGGATGATAGACAAGGACATGGGTTTTACCATGCTGTGTTTAGCTCAGCTATTTCGGTCATTTATTGATGTGAAAGTCATAGTTCCATGTGTCATTGTTGTGTTCACAGATGAAGAGGAATCAACTTGTTTTCCTGAGCCAGCAGACAGCGAGTCTGATGAGGTATTCTTGTTACTCCGGAGACTCAGTAGGTCTGATAACATGCCTGGTTCAGATATCTCATCGTCATCCACTTCCATCTCACCAATCAGCAATTTCACAACAGTGGACATCGATGGCCGGCTCTTGGGCATGACTTGGGTGCATAAGAGAGACACCTTCAAGAATCTGCAAGCCTCATCAACATTGAAGTCGTCTCCCAATGATGTATCTACCAATTCAATGAGCTCCCCCTTCTTGTACAGTTTCCATGCCTGCATATCAAGTTATTGAATGTTATACAACTCTCCCTTATATCTAATTTCTATTTGAGCTGGGGATGGCAATCATATTTCTTTTTCATTGGTTGGATAAATATTTGTTAAATCAAATGTCAAAATTGCTATATTTTTTTTTCCTGCTCTTAAGCAAGCCATTATGTCAAGATTATATCAATAAGCCTGCCTGAGAAAAACATATATGAATTATGAACAACGGATTAGATGGGCTTCGGACTATAAGTTGCTTCAACCACGTTACTTTCCATTACAAGGTTAGGGTTGAAGGATGGTGTCGGCAGGAGCGCAAGAAGAATTTAAACCAATGACCAAATAATTTAACCACCTACGTTGATCATCCCACCATGTTCCAATAGCTATATATCTCTCATATTTAATAATGTATAGAATCAATTCTGTTCTTCTTAGATATTTTCGTTCGGCAGGTAAAGGGATCCAACAGAAACAGAACAATATCTACATACCCGTTCAAGTAGATATTGTTGTTCAATAGGTAACCTCTTGTTTGTGTTGCATCTTCCACTAACGATTTCCAAAAGGAGAATCCCAAAACTGTATACATCTGCTTTCCGGGTCAACTGCCCTCTGATGGCATACTCAGGGGCCAAATAACCTCTACAAAATAAATAAGCATGTTAGAATTTATACACAAGGAAAAACAAGAAAATAATGCCATGCTGTCTCCAGTTTTAGCTTAATGTATAATAAAACCATCAATAGCCTTTCTGCATTTTCATTTACAACATACCAGGATCAGGAAGGAGAATATATAGAGCTGGATGTGAACTAAAGTAAGAATACAAAAGAATTAGCCCAGTTATAAACTGGAAAAGAGCGAGAGCCTATGAGATAGTCAACTACACCACCTGAACAGGAGTGGAACAGATAGATCAAGGCATTGTGTCTCAAGGTAATGGCAAAAGCTCTTCTACATTCTCTTTCTTGCAATTTAATCTACTAACACCAAATATTGTGTCATTAACTCCTCATTACTGCTAAATTAGACAATAAAGTTGCACTTTGTTGAAAACATATAGTCATTGAGACATACTTATCAAAGAAAAAAGTAATCATTACATAATTTAAACATCTGCCTATACTTCAAATTTTCTTTGTTACATCACTTTAACATTAAAATTGTTTTGACTAGCTTTGATAGTAAAAGTGCTACGGCTTACAGCACAATTCTTTCGCAGCGGTATGTTCAAATTTCAAGATGGAGCATTCCTCAATTTAGGAAGATCAAGTATTATGAAAAAGGACAAGATGTTTTGACATTGCGAAATTAATTTAAACATCCAATGATAAATGTGAAGAACCAAATTGATATAAATACAATATTTCATTGATATTTCACTCATTATAATCCCAGCTTTATAATCTAAATATAATTTGTCCACTCACCAATTGATCCTACGACCGTCCAAATACAAGTCTGTCTATCCACTACAAAGAAGACAAGAAACTCTAGCCTGGTATACCTAGAGGACTACTTAGCACTCTCATCAAGCTCAAATCGATCACACCACCCAACTCCAGGCATTGCAAATTCCTAGAGTAACTTACCATCTTGAGTTCAACCAGAGCTGCAAAGTATGACGATAATGAAGTCACTCACAGTAAGGGAACTATCCTGGATTAAACAAACACTATACAACCGCAGCTATAACTCCTGGAAAAAGAGCAGTGCAAATATCAAATGCAACTTAAATTCATTGCTTTGCTTCGGAGAATAAAGGCAAGGAAAATTATAAAGGACAAGATAAGGAAAGAAAGACTATCAGATGAGCGACATGCTTGACCTCTCCAAGATCCAGAGTAGAATTAGGAAATGCAGAAAGAAGTTTATGTGAAGTTCAAGTGCAAACTAGAAAATCCACCTCCTATAATTTAGACAAGGGAAATAGTATTCCTAGACTTGGAAGCTCATCTGTCGAATATAAAGCTAAAAATGGGAGCACTATGAATAGGAAAAAGATTATACCAATGAGTGTGAACAACAAAAAGTAGTGAAACCACCACTCTCATGGTTCTTCTAAACACAAGTGGAAGAATCGTTATCCAGACTAGAGGATAGAAGAGGACGAAAATAAGAGTTAAAGTCAAAAATAAACTTCCACAGAGTCGAAAGCTGAAATAGATAATTTTCCAGATCTGGTGTTGGTTTCTATATCCACACATTTTAACCTTTCTATGCCAAAAGGTATTTTAGTTTTGGTAAGATAAGATACCACATTAAATATTTAAGATGCCGGTCTAGCCAAGTCAGACCCTCCTTCCGCCTTACACTGTCAAATTAGATTCAACTAAGTGAGACTCTATTTTTTATTTTTTTTATAAGGTAAGATTTTATTGATAAAGTACCAAAATGGTACAAACTAGTACATCACTAAGGCAGAAGAGAAAAAGAAGCAAACTAATACATTCTTCTTCCTAGTAATCCAGAAAATTCATATACATATCAAGATTAACTAGCAGACTGCTTTTACACCAAAGTAAAGATTGCGTAAACATCTATTTTTAGTTCTAAAAATATGTTCCTTTTCCCCCTCAAAGCATGCCCTATTCCTCGCAAGCCAAATAGTCCAAAAGTACAAAGAGGGATAGTCTTTCATATCAGCTTGATCTCTCTAGGTATCACTTCATACTGCCAGCTTAGCATTAAACCCTTAACAGACTTTGGTAACTATTTATTATCCATCAAGAAAATATCACATAAGACAAGTTGATCTTGTATATCCCTCTAGGGATCCTGATGATTATGTAAATAGCAGTATCAAAGGGAGCAATAGCTTGAATAAAAGGAATATAGATTGTCTAGTGAGAAAATGTAAGCTCGCCAAACAATAAATATTGTTACTAGTAGTCATCATCTTTTTCTTTGAATATCTTAGCTTGGAACAATCCTCATCGTTTCTGAATGGCATATTCATTCTAATTCATAAACCAAACCAAGGGATTCACCATAAGCATTTTGTCTAAGAAATATAAAAGCATAATAATCTGTAAACTTACAAAGTTCCTGCCACACGAGTGCTAACATGGGTCATATCAGCTGGAATAAGCTTAGCAAGACCAAAATCTGAGATCTTTGGGGTCAGGTCTCTGTCGAGAAGGATGTTACTTGCTTTAATGTCTCTATGAACTATATAAGGCTGGACTTCTTCATGGAGGAATGCAAGTCCTCGTGCAACACCAATGCATATTTTAGTTCGTGTTTTCCAGCTAAACTGGAGGCTACTATGGGCACCACCTGTGAGTAAGCAAATTTTACTATCCATGCCACAAGTACAAACCAAAGAAAAGGAAAAAGAAAAATTTTAAAAATAACAATGACAAAGGACTATAACTGACCAAGCAGAGTTTGAGCAAGACTATTATTTTCCAGGTAGCCATACACCAATATTCTATGATCCCCTTCCGCACAACAGCCATACAACTTCACCAGGTTTTCATGTTCTATACTTGAGATCACCTTTATTTCTGTCAAAAACTCCTTTACACCTTGTTTCGATTCAACAGAAAGTACCTTAATAGCAGCCCATCTTCCATCTTTTAGCCTCCCCTAACAATTAGAATATAAAGTTAGCATATTAATTGAACGGAATAGCAAAAGCTGAAGATCTTTTTGTAGAGAATAAAATACCTTGTATACAGAGCCAAACCCTCCTCTGCCTATTTTGTTTGCAGGGCAAAAATCTTCGGTTGCAGCCTGCAATTCCTTGTAATGATACACCCTTGCGTTCTCAATGGTTGAAATTTCTGCAACAATTCGAAATCTAGTGAGGAATCTTTACATGTATTGAATGAAAAAACAACTTGAATCATTTTTTTAATGAAGATGGTGTTTGGCTAGCTTGCCCGTACCTCGATTATTCCACCGGGTACCTGCTATCTCCCACCAGCATAGGTACCGGGTAACTCTGTCAACCAAGGCTTAGGCAGCTTGGGAGAAATCTATCTAGTATTCTTTTGCCTCCACCGAGATTTGAACCTAAAACCTCATGGTTCTCCTCCCACTTCATTGACCACTACTTGAATTATTACTGAGAGATCATGTATGGAAAAGGCAATGCCTTTCCACGCTTAAGAAGAGCAAAGAAGTAAAGAAAAAGGGCACCCGAGTGCACTAAGCATCCAGCATTTTGCGCAGGATTCGAAGAAGGGACGCACCCCAAGATCAAGGAATCTTTAATTATAACAACTTTGTGCTATACTGCTAAAGAAGCTGGGAACAGTTACAAGAAGGAGAAGTGAGAATTGAGAAAAATTGAAATTTCAACCTTCATCAATTTCTGTTAGATGGTTGTGTGTTGGAGATGCAATCCCTCTTAGGCAGAGACCAAAACAAGTCATTTTTACACCACTTTTGCTGTTAAAGTCAACACACAGAAAAAAGAACTCTGCTGCCAAGCCTGTGACATGACAAAGCAACATGTTAACACTTCATTTCAACAAAATTTAGTTCCCTTTAACACCGATAAAGATACAGTCAAAAATGGAGAAAATTTACGTCTTGCACCTAAAATTCTACCAAAGAAACGAATTGAATAAGAAATAATAGCATAAAGAAACCCAAAAAAGATTTTTAAAAAAGCACAATTTTGAACCTACTGTTCGCTACATTTTCATCACTGATAACAATACAACAACCGCGCAGTAAAATCCCACAAGTGAGGGTCTAGGGAGGGTAGTTTGTGTGCATGAGAGGCGGTCTCATACACCCTCGCTCAAGACATCACTACTAACGATATATCTAGACAAATTCAAAAGAACATGGCAACAAAGAACAGATAATAATTACAGATACAACAAATTCAAAGATTTGAAACAAAATAAACTAAGAAGTAAGAAATTACGTCAAAATTAGTACGCGTTTATATGCAGAGTAGGAAAATAAAGTACAGTTTCCAAAAATAGAAATGAACCTTTTAATAATAATGACTTAAAAGCAGCTCAGCAGATCAATTAAGAACCAGTTTTTTTTAGCTCAGACCACACCCAAAAAAATCGAAATTTAATAGATAGAATAAACGTATGTAATCCAAATCCACTAACTTTTAAGTTATTATAGATCTGCCACGAGAGAAAACACTAACCTGATTAACCAATGAAAAAGCACAAAAATCTCAAAGATCACTTCAAGTAAAATAGCTTCTAAATTTATTTAGCTCATTAAAAGCAGTGAAATATACAAGAGAACAAAGATGAAAATTCGAATAACAGGGCATAAATATTTGAATTACTTGTTGAAGCAGCCACCAGCCAGCAGGAGAAAGGCGTGGGCGGAATGAAGAGTACAGAGAGAAAGTCTTGTTTTGACTTTGGGAGAGGAAGAGTTTGGTTTAGACCATTAATAAGAGTAAAGAATTGCAGGCCATTGTTATATTTGTTAGCACGTCATTAACCAAAGCTGTAAAGCTCTTACATACATCCGACACGCTGAAAAAAACTCACCTTTGCCTTTTTATACGTGGAAAATGTGGCCAAATGGTAAACTTTTAGGATTGACGCTGTATAATGTCAAAGCACATATTGTGAATTCAGACATAATTTCCTTAAACTTTTCTTAGTATAATTTAGAGGCAGATCCAGAAAATAAATTTAAAAATTATGAAATATAGTTCTCACAAAAATAAATTTTTATCATTCGATCCTTTCATAAACCCCGTATATAACGGGAGTTTATTGCATCGAACTGTCTTTAACACATAAAATGTGAGCTCCGATCCGTTAAAAATATCAAAGCACATAATATTAATTCAGACATAATTTCCTTAAACTAGTCTAAATATAATTTACATATTTATAAAACTATATAAATGTATTATAAGTAATGGAGTAATAGTTAATAATTTAAAATATTTAAAATATATATATTGGATGAATAGTAATAATAATTATTTTACTCTTTAAATAGTAGTAGTGTCACGTGAGTAAAAATTAAGTTCAAAATACTACTTTGACTTATTTGGCTAGTAAATAAAAAGTACTCCGATTATTTTAATTTTTTTTTTTCGATGAGAAATCTTCATGTTGGACTCTTTAGTTTTTATAAGTCTATCACCTAGCTTCTTCTTTTTTCCAGCTAATCAATTCAACAGATAATTTAGTGTTAGGCCACTTGTTCACTATATATTGGCGTCTAGTAATTTTTTTTTTAATAGGAAAAGAATACAATGGAAAAGATAAGGTTGGCTGCACAAGTTCACGTGGCAAAATTCTACTTGCTCTTTTTTATGGGGCAAAAGAAGACAATAAAACGCTACGTAATACATTGAAAAAAAATTCTCTCTCATAGAGAACAGTAATAAAATTATTAGGGGTGTCACTGATTTTAGACCTATCAAAATGGATTGAGTTAACGTGTGTTATTTTTTTATGAATAAATTAAAAAAAAAAAAATTGTTATGATCATATATAACGTATCAAACAAAAAAGAATTATTTCTAAAATATTTCGACAAAGTTACTACTCAAGGATCATTTTGGGCTAAAAATCAACCCGACTTTATAGATGAATTTTCAGAAATTACTATTGCTTATTGGCTATTAACTTCCTATAGCTACCATATACATAATTACTTCCTATAGCTACTATTCAGTTGTTACGGTAGTGTATTCGACGTATTCGCGTTGTTGTATTTATGAATACAGCAGCAAAGAACGCCTAAAAATCAAGGTAGTCCAGCTGTACGCGCATGTATCCACATGTTTTCGCGCCATGTATTCATGAATACAGCAACAAAAGGCGTCTAAAATCAGGGCAGCACAGTTGTACGCGCATGTATTCACGCTGATGTTCATGAATACATCAGTAAAAAACGCTTAAAATCAGGGTAGTCCAGTTGTATGCGCAAGTATTCGCGCCATGTATTCATGAATACAGTAACGGCAATCACCTTAAAAATAGGTATGTCAAACTGTCTACGAGAGAGGAAAACATAAATAGCATATTTCATGCCTTATTTCATATCTAAATGGTAGTATATACCATAAATACTTATTTTTCTATAAGATATAAAAGGTAGCTATAGAAAATAATATTTTAAAAAAAAATTAATTTATAATAAATAAGGTGTATACCTTTACTATAGGAGGTAAAATTTTCGTTTTTTTATGAGTTTCTATATTGTTAAATCTTAACGTCAGATATATATAATGAAGCCCAATTGAAACATGTCTAATTAAAAGTCAATACAAAATACTTATTAGGCTATTTCCAAATCAGTAACTAAAATTCTGTTGATGAGGGTGAAATGGAGTTTCCCTTAATTGAGAATTTCTGTAAACGTAAAATGACAAAATGCATAACCCATCCTTAACGCATATTCAAGATTAAAAAAAGGATAAGTGAGTCATAAGCGAATTCAGTGTTATGGATCACTGCATAAAACACATTCACACTCAAAATTATCAGTTTTCATGCTTTTTCGATATCGACGGTGGACTTTCAGCTGCAGTTCCCACTTTACAAGTATGTGAATCTGTTATTGACTTCAATGATCCGGAAATGATATGTAGAAACAACAAATGATGTGACCATAATATTAAGTTGAACATGATACAAGAAAAGTGAATTATAAGAAGAGTGGAGAGTAAGAGAGTAACTTGTGCAATTTTCATTTAATGATTCCAAACCATGTACAAATCCTTATTCTCAGGACGTAGTCTACTAATAGAAACTACCAGCACATGGACACCGACTAACTTGCTTAAATAACTTCACTGACTAGCTACTTGCTCTGCAAGTGTAGTCACACGGCCTTAAATTATGTATTTTTAGAATATATGTACTCTAAGTCAACACCAATTGCCAAACAAGAGAAGTAAATGTAGTGATACTCCACACTACTGAATCTAGAATCTTATATCCGCCTCTGTTCTTATTTTGATGAGATTCAGGTTCGTCGGCAGACAAACTCGATTCAGAATATTATACCATGCTCAACCACAATAGTCTTACGGACAATATGATTCATGAGCTTGCTAAAACCATTTAACGAAAGATTGCTTACATGCAAAAGGTTCCCTTTTTGGTAATAAAAGGAGACTCCAAGTGGATTGATTTACAGTCACCAGGGATTTGTCAACAATAATAGGAGCAGCTAATCAGGAAAACTTACGGAGTCAACAATGGTGAGCTATCAAGGTCATGAAACTACAATTAAATTCATTTTAAGTAGCCCAACTTTTGCATTCTTTAAGAGATTGAATAATCTAAGGGCTTTTCCTCCACTTTAAAGATTGTAGGAAAGCAACTCAACTTGGAAATGCCTATAAAAGAATCAATACCTCTTTTAACTACACGAATTAAAACCAATCACCATTTGTAATCCACATCACAAACGTGTACCTGAGAATTCACAGTCGTGGTAGAATTCAACCAGGCTCCTTCACGTTATCAGCATTCAAAAGAAACTTACTACGCCTATTTGTCAAAAAAACATTCTTACAAGATGTATATTGTTTTTGAAGTCATAAGCGAACAGTTCCGTATTTCAATAAAACATCTCCACACATGTTATCCTGTCCAAATGAAAAACATTATACGACCCAAAGCGATGATGGCTTCTATTGTGTCCCCAAGCATCTTACATTATTACAGTTCTTGATGGTCCGCTTGATGACAACTACAAATTCAAGCTCATGCGACTGTAACTTATATTATTCAGAGGGAAGCAACAACAACAGACCCAGTATAATCTCACATAGTGTGGTCTCGGAAGGGTAGTGTATACGCGGCTTTACCCCTACCTTGTTGAGATAGAGATGTTGTTTCCAATAGACCATCGGCTCAGGGAAGCATAAGCACCACATTAATAAAGATAAAAGCAAAAAGCACAACAACGATATAAAAGCAACATAAATAACAACTAGATAGTAATATGAACAAAATGAGATAAATGACAGATCTATTGGGAGGGAAGAGACCGGCATAAAAGGCTATGGCATTGAATAGGAAATTAGCAAATGCGACTGAGTAACTCGAAACAGCTTGGCCAACACCCACTTATTTTCATTTATTTTAAGTGCACACTGATGGCAAAGTTTATTACAAGTTTACAACTATGGGTGCCTATACAATCCTAAAGACGGAAGACACAGGCAAAAAGATTCTACTTAGAAAACCATCTTCTTTGCTAGCTCTAGTACTTCCTTGCGGCCAATAAACTTATTTGCAATGGCAAGTGCAAACTCCATGGTAGTTCCTGGTCCTCTGCTAGTAACAAGATTGCCATCAACCAACACCCTATTTTCTGCTTCGCTTGGATCTGAGAGCTTATTGCACATAGCTGGAAAGGCAGTAGCCTTTTTACCCTGGATAGCAAGAAACAACGAATGTCAACTAACAGAGACAAATATTCAATCCAGATATGGAACAGTCAAATTCTCAAACGCATAAACTTGTCTAATGCAAGCATGTTATTCTGCAGAGACCTAAACCAACAAGCCTCGTGCAGTGCTTGAGGTAATATGCAAGACCTTCAAGTCATGGCTTTCTTCTCCTGTTAGTCAAAGGTAATTTACAAATTGTAGTACTTGAGGTAATATTCAGTTGCTGTACAATAGTTCAACAATCAACTTCCAAGGGCTTCAAAATATCTTCTTACCTTGAGCAACCCATGGTGCTCTAGGACTAGAGCTGGAGATGCACACATTGCTCCATACGGTTTGCTTGATTCTCTCTGCTTCTTCAGCATGTCAACCAACTTTTCTGAGTTGGCAAATGCTTGGGCACCACCAAGACCACCCTGTGTATTTGTAGATTACAGTAAGACAAGAACTTCAAGGAGCTTTATAGCATTTCAGAAGATTGCACTCACCGGCAGGACGATTAGATCATATGACTGCTTAGCAGCTTCATCAAGGAGCACATCTGCTACTAGCTTAACTTTTCTGGAAGCGACAATCTCCAATGTATCTTCCAAAGATGCGACTACTACTTGAGCATTTGCTCGTCGAAGTACATCGATAATAGTAGCTGCTTCAATTTCCTCGGAACCATTCGCAATAGGTACAAGAATCTGTCGAACAAGTATTTCAAAATAAATTAGTAATTTCAAAAAATATTTTGAAATATTAGGTGGCTGAATACTAACATGGTATAGTTCAGCTACAAAACTCAAAAGTACATACTGCTGTTTCTTCAGAAGCTAAATATTCTATCTAGAAATTGGTCGCTGCTATTACTTCAAATAAAGAATCTTATTAATAAGACTTCGCCTGAAAGCTTGCAAAACCTACACTCTGGAGGAGTCCGGAACCAAACTGTGGCTTTTTTGGACTCAATAACCGCGCTATATTTGAACTTTCCTACCCCACCAATAATTCAGTTGCACTTTACTGATCCACCAATAATTCACATGGGTATAGCGCATGCAGTATGCGCTACATATATAGCGTCTAATGTGCATGCGCTATACATGAAATAATTATACCCTCGGACTGGTTTTGTTTCTTATTTAAGGAGTTTCAAAATTTGGTAAAAATTCATTCAATTTGTCATAATATCCGAAAAGCGAAAAATTAGGGATTCATTATATTTAGGGGGGGGAGGGAGGGGGGGAGGTGAGGTTGTGGTGGAGAATAACTCAGTACGCTATAATTTTTCTCCACAGTGTCATGTTAAGTTGCCACTGGAGTACGATAGATTGGTATTGTTGTTATGTAAAAAAAAAAGTGTGAACAACCGTTCCGTTAATATTAAAGTAACTGGAAGACATACCTATTTTGTTACTCCGCAAGTGGTTGCTTGTTATGTTAAATTTAACATCGAGGATGGTGAAACTTTGACAGATTTTTTGAGGACTCCGGATGAACACCGGGAACTTCTTGCGATTAAAATATCAGAAATGTATGTCAAGGCCGAAGACGTTCGCAATAATGAGGTTTCGCAAAATAAGGATAGCCCTGAATCATCGCGTGATTTTTTTGGAGCAGTTTTATCCGAACAGGTTCCGGATGAAAGAGTTTGGCCAGATCTAAACTTATCTCCACGGGCGACTGAGAAGCGAGGACATAATTTATCCTCAAGTTTACATAATCCACAAGTCGAGTGGTAAACTTCAAATTTCCTTTGTGTTACGAAGTTTATTTTTTTATGTATTGAATTTTTATTAAAACTCATATATTCCACTGGGGTTACCGGCCAGATATGAATTTTACAAGCTATGAACCAATGGGCAGTTGGAATATGCCTAGCTTTGGTGTGTAGGATCANTATTGGGGGAGGTGAGGTTGTGGTGGAGAATAACTCAGTACGCTATAATTTTTCTCCACAGTGTCATGTTAAGTTGCCACTGGAGTACGATAGATTGGTATTGTTGTTATGTAAAAAAAAAAGTGTGAACAACCGTTCCGTTAATATTAAAGTAACTGGAAGACATACCTATTTTGTTACTCCGCAAGTGGTTGCTTGTTATGTTAAATTTAACATCGAGGATGGTGAAACTTTGACAGATTTTTTGAGGACTCCGGATGAACACCGGGAACTTCTTGCGATTAAAATATCAGAAATGTATGTCAAGGCCGAAGACGTTCGCAATAATGAGGTTTCGCAAAATAAGGATAGCCCTGAATCATCGCGTGATTTTTTTGGAGCAGTTTTATCCGAACAGGTTCCGGATGAAAGAGTTTGGCCAGATCTAAACTTATCTCCACGGGCGACTGAGAAGCGAGGACATAATTTATCCTCAAGTTTACATAATCCACAAGTCGAGTGGTAAACTTCAAATTTCCTTTGTGTTACGAAGTTTATTTTTTTATGTATTGAATTTTTATTAAAACTCATATATTCCACTGGGGTTACCGGCCAGATATGAATTTTACAAGCTATGAACCAATGGGCAGTTGGAATATGCCTAGCTTTGGTGTGTAGGATCATGGTGGTCCATCTGGGAGTCGTCAGCAACAGGATAATGTGCATCATGGGATATCAACATATTTTGATTTGTAAGTTAAGTGATAAAGTTCTTATGTAAAGTTTGGATGAATTTCGGAATCTCATTATTTTATTGGTTGTGCAGTGAAAACGAGCAACTTGAAGGTCGTGTCCTTACTCAATTGCCTGAAGACGACATACTTAATCGGGATTTGGCAGATGCACAGAGTCAGGAAGATGATAGTGATTATGACAACAATGTTGATGAGTCTGGAGATGACACACCGTCTCTTGGCTTTCATTGGCACAAATAGCAAATGCTAGGGGAAATATACTACCATTAGCATCTACTGCAACGGCGATCAACAACTTAATATCATATTTTCCATAGATATAAGTGTCATCTATGGATATTACCGGCTGACAATGCACAAAACCATCAATGGCTGGTTTAAATGACCAAAACACATATCTGAGTATGTATTCTGGTATTCCTGGACTCCGCTCAAGCTTCCATTCAACAACAGTCCCGGAGCGAAAGTGTTGCAATGCAGCCATGTACCTGGGTAGATCCGCAAAGGACTTATCTCAGTTACCATAAATAATTTCAAACGCACGTTTACGCCCGAGAAATGCCTTTCTTTTGGTAGTGGTACATCCATATACCTGGTGGACAGATGTTATACACTCTTTGATCTTGTACCTTATAGACGCATCAATGTGTGGAATGAAGACAAAAGAAATCAAGTCAAATTCAAGTTAAAATGATTCCCACTGAATATGTCCATTTCAGAATTGTGGGTGCCAATGTATTTCCCACAATCCGCATATTTGTTTTCAACTTTCTCGCACGCAACATCCAATTACAACCTTGAAACCATCTACGACAAATAAACTTGTATACTTCCGGAGACGACTGATGAACCACGATCTCACGACACTTCTTTTATGTTGTACATTCGCACCGCCCTGCTTAGGCGCGCTTTATCAGCAAAAAGCATGACCTTTGACAGCACCTTTGATCTAGATTCATCTCACATTGCTCGTCGAGATCTCTTGTGAAACAAGAGGGCATCCACATACGGCATACTTGACAACTGATCAAGTTAGAGAATCACCCTTGAATGAAACGGCACATGGGACTCGTACACTCTTGGTCTAACAGAAGGTGGAGCATGCTCCCTCGTCAAATCAAGTTCATCATTCTTGTTCTCATCATTATCACCTTCATCAGGAAAGGATGTGTCATCTTCAGACTCATTAGCATTGTTGTCATAATCACTATCATCTTCCTGACTCTGCACATCTGTCAAATCCCGATTAAATATGTCGTCTTCAGGCAATTGAGCAAGGATAGGACCTTCAAGTTGCTCGTTTTCACTGCACAACCAATAAAATAATGAGTTTCCCAATTCATCCAAACTTTATCACTTAATACAAATCAAGATGTGTTGATATCCCATGATGCACATTATCCTGTGTCATCTATGCATATTTGAACTGTCTGTTGGTTCATATCTTGTAAAATTCATATCTGGCCAGTACCCCCAGTGGAATATATGAGTTTTAATCAAAATTCAATACATAAAAATAAACATCGTAACACAAAGGAAAATTGAAGTTTACCACTCGACTTGTGTATTATGTAAACTTGGGGATAGATTATGTCCTCGCTCCTCATTCGCCCATGGAGATAAGCTTATTATGCCGAGTTTAACATCGAGGATGATGAAACTTCGATAGATTTTTTGAGGGCTCCGGATGAACACCAGGAATTTCTTGTGATAAAAATATTGAAAATGTACGTCAAGGCTGAAGAAATTCACAATAATAAGGTTTCGCAAAATAGGGATAATCCCTGAATCATCAGGTGGGTTGTTGGAGCAGTTTTATCCGAACAGGTTCCAGGTGAAAGAGTTTCGCCAACACAATAAGGATATCTTCAGGTTACTTTAAATATTAACCGAATATTTGCTCACACTCATTTTTTTTACATAACATCGATACCAATCTATCGTACTCCATTGTAAGTGGCAACTTAACATGACATTGTGGAGAAAAACTATAGCGTAATGTGTTATTCTCCCCCACAATCTCGCCCCCTCTCCCCCAATATAATGAAACCCTAATTTTCCGCTTTTTGGACATTATGACAAAATGCAAAATAACTTAACGAACAAATATTCGGAAGATCGAAAGGGTCCTGAATGAATTTTTACCAAATTCTGAAACTCCTTAAATAAGAAACAAAACCAGTCCTGGGGGTACAATTATTTCATGTATAGCACATGCATAATAGCGCTATATATGTAGCGTGCATATTGCATGTGCTATACCCGTGTGAATTACTGGTGCGTAAGTAAAGTGCAGCTGAATTATTGGTGGGGCAGAAAAGTTCAAATATAGCGCGGTTATTGACCGCACTATACCTTAGCAGACAAACGTGTTGTTAAGGTATAGCGATACAAAATGGTAGTCAATTTTTTTTGCACCTATTTTTGTCGTTTGAGTTGAAAAGAACCACACCTTGGTTCCGGACTCATACACAGATGCCCATACAATACCTCATCCTCAGCTTGTGTTTTGAGTACAGATATCATGATTCGCATTGGTTTGGGAAGATATTTATCAGCTCAACAATGTATGCATCAACATACAATTAATAGTAGAATCTTTCACTATATGCAAAATTCAAATGGATCACTTGGTCAGGTGCTAAGTACATAAATGATTGAAGAGAAGGAAAATGACAGAGCCATACTCTGTACGGAAATAGTTCTCGGCCGAAATCTTACCTGTGGCTTACTCGTAAATGTCCAATTTACTGAATTAAGCTCAGCAAATGCAAATTCTTTGTTGTGATCCGGGCGCATCACCTGAAATATGAACAATTCCAAAATTTCATAAATAAATGGCACCGGGCAAATCCTAGACACCAGGAGTATAGCATGACAGTAAAATCTAATGGTCTCCTCTAGCTAAGCTAAAATGATTAAGGAAAGCATCGACTTAGAAGAGCGTGATCTAATACCAGAAGAAGCCCAAGCAAGAGTGATTTAAAAAATTGTATGTATAACAATAACTATCAGGATATAGTGTAGCCCAAAGTGATATAAGATGAGGCAAGAAAATATGAGGTCTCAACTTTGCATTCTGCATCTCGATCTTGTATAAAAATGAAGAAAGGCAAGCCAGGGCTTTGAATGTTCAATTATATTCGTCATAATCACTCTACTCCTCCAATTGATTTAGTTTCTTTCAAAAACAACTCCTCGTATCCAGACTTTAGCCAATCATGCATCAATTCAACACCTGAAATCCTCAAGCTACTTGTTCACACCACTATGACATACGAATATATTCAGACTCATCCTTTCTGCAGCATAGCAAGATACTTTTTAACTTTTTAGTTGGTTCACCTCCTCAGAACTAGAATCATGCATAGAAGCGAAAGGAATTCATTTGTTGTTTTAGAGTATCCACTACCATAAGATGCAGATGCAAATCACGTGTCCTCAATATCCCAAATTTTTAGATCTACAACACCTGTCGCGCATCTTGCCAAGACATTGATTCCTGTTTCATGATAAAATGAAAGGGATGGATTATAAACATACCAGTGGGCCAGAAACTTCATCAGCCTTCTCTTTTCCATACAACTCCTCAACCAATGCAACAGCATACTCGATCGCAGTTCCTGGTCCTCGACTTGTCACAACTTTTCCATCCTTTTGGACTCTTGACTCAACAGCAATGGTATAAGATGATAGTTCCTCCATATACGACGGATAACATGTTGCCTATCAAAGAACCAAGAGAATCAGATTCTAACTTTCAGCCCCTTCAAAAGAAACAACATCATTGAATTTTAAATAGCAAAAAAATGAACAACTTCTAACTTTCAGCCCCTTCAGAAGCCCCCATGATCCAAGTGCTACAGTAGGAGCAGCGCATATTGCAGCATAAAACCGTCCATTTTCAGCTTGCTTTTTTACTATGCTTTCCAAAGTCTTGCAATTCCTTAGGTTGGTTGCACCAGGAATCCCTCCCTGCAGAATGGAAACAAATGTTAACCAAAAAAAGAATTGTAACTAAGGTAAAAGGCTATCTTCATATGTCCCTTAATGAGGCTTGAACAACATCAAAAGTACTTAAATACCAAGCATCATATTGGTTAAGGAAAAGGGACAGTACAAGTAAGAAATCCTTCTTGTTGTATTCGTCATTTCCAGTTATCACCAATATAACCAGAGGCAGATGCAACATTTTCGATGCGGGTTTAACCGAAACCACCATTTTCGACAAAGAGTATATAAAAATTACTAAATTTCAACAAATATTAAATTCCGAACCCATAATTCCAAAAGTAGGTTCAAAGTAAAATTTTAAAGGTCGAACCCATAGCTGAACATAACTAGAAGGGATTTACTTCCTTTCCATTACTAAAGGTCTGGAAAATGGACAAGAATAACGTATGCATCTTCTTTCACCTCTCACGTTTCCCAGCCCTAAACACTTTGCTTCTTGTCCTGTATCTTTTTAACTCATAGAGAGTACGAAAGGTAATGTAAAATGCATATGTCTTAATCTTTAATTGGATTAACACTTTAGGTGAACTCACACAAAGTGTATTTCGAGTCTTTGGCCAAACATCAGATAAGATAATTAATACACGGTGAATAATATAACCTGGAATCTTAGCCAGTGAATAACATAAGTTGTGCAGGTATTATTAGTTATTCAGTGTGTTATACCCAGGAACAAAACAATCCCTCGGGACATAGGACAGCTCAAGTCGTTTAAGCTATACAATGTTTATTCGCGAGTTTGAATAAAACGCATACCGGAAGTGAAATAAGGTCGAATTCGGTATCCGCACAATCAGAAATTAGAGCATCAGCAACGATCTTAATTCCGTGCACTCCTTCAATCTGAAGCTGCTTCTCAACTGAGGCAACAGCAACCTCCGCACCAGCTCTCCGCAAAATATCTATGGGGACTATAGCCTCAATCGGCTCGGTTCCGTTCGCAATCGGAACCAATACCTATAACAACCAAATGTATGTCACAAACATTTTCCAAAACGAGAAAAAATAATTGACGATTTTGATAATACACACCTTCTTAGTAGCAGAAGCCATGACTGAAAATGAAGTTACGAGGGAGAATCGTTTTTTCTTACGAGGAGTGGAGGGAGTGAAAAATGAGCGGCTTTGGGAGAGTAATTGGAGTTTTATAAAGGAAGAAGGGACGGGAGTGAGGTGGCGCATTACTGGTGCTACCATTTTGTTAAAGTCAAGAGAGTTTTCTGGAGACGTTGGCTTAGAAGGCTTGAGCCAACGATAGCTTAGTCGGTCTCTACATTACAGATTACAGTTGCACACATTTTTGGGTCCCACGATGGATGCCTTTAGGGTGTCTTTTGTGGCTATAGTAATCTACTGTGAGGACGAACAAGGGCTTTGCTGGAGTGTTAAAAGTACACTTCGTTCTTAATCAAACGTCTTGGATTAGAGTCCGTGCTAATGGAGTTGACTTTGTTAGAGAGCATTTTACCTCTAATATAAAAATTTTCCGAATTTAGTCGGACCCTAATGTGAGTACCGGACACCCGATAAAAAACCAAAAAAAAAATCTCCTCTAAGGGCTTCGTCACTGCAAGCTAAATACATATGGGGGCAGCTAAAAGTAATGAAGTGATAGGGGTAAACATGTTAAATGGGCCAACCATCCAGTTCAACTCGGGTTTGCCTGGTCCGCCAAGGGGGTGGGACGGGTTGGTGAGAGTTAGGGGTTTAATCGGACGGGGCCGGGCCTTTTTTGGTAACCGGTGTCGCGTAACCCGGTAAGCCCGGTAACCCACTAACGGGTTTTTACCAGGCTACAACCCGATTATCGTTATGTAATATTTAATTTTTAATTTTTTTGACTGTTGTCGACGGTCAAATTCAAAAATGACCATTGGGTAATGACCACATTTTGCATTTTTTGTCATTTCGGACTACCTCTTAAGAAAATAGCCCCCCCACCACTAATAATTGATAAATTATATTTTTAACCTTTAAAAAAAATTATAAATAGCCACCATTTTCTTCGTTTTTTCTCACAATTTGCTCTCTTACTACCCTAATTCTCTCTCAATTATATCTTGATAATATTGCTTATCGCTCTCAAATTCTCAGTTACTTACTATTTCAAGTTTTATTAAATATTTACTTTAGCCACTACAAAATTATAATTATCAAGTGAAGTGTGGTATCAATATCATCAAATATCAATAGAAGTGTGATATCAAATTTAGTGCGGCATCCAGACTCCCTGGTAAAATCGTTCCATCTCTTTATCTTCTTTGCTTTTTATTTTTATTATTTAGAATTATTAATTTTATTTTTTAATATAATTTACATAATGGATATATTCAGAGCAGCCAAAAAAGTGTGTACTAGTAGGGGTGGTACTAGTAAGAGTAAAAATTCTAAAAGATCAAGAGGTGATATTGGACTAGTAGCTTTACACATATTTCTGAAAGTTCACTTGAAAATTTAAATATAAATTATGAGCAACTTCAAGGAGATTATGGTATAGATGATACTCGACCACCTAATAATCTTAAAACACCACCACATACACCTGGTACTGCTGCTCAAAATACTAGGGGTGACAGTCTTGGTAATACAGGTAAGCCTCCCTCCCTATTAAGAAGCATCGAAAATTAAGAAATAAGTGTTGACAATTGTTTGAAAGATTAGAAGAAGATAAAACTATGTAAGATGTACTATTTGTAAGGAAGTTTATAAACATGAAACCGGAGGTAAGCAAGGGGAACATGTAAACTTCGTAAGCACATGGAAGATAACCACCCTATTGCATGGGGTGTTGATGAAGAATCTGGCCAACAAAAACTTAATAGGGGTACTGGCGATTTAATGGGTAAATACGTTATAGTGAAAGATCTTGAAGAATTAGCTAAAATGATTATTTTAGGTTGTTTATCTTTTAGTATTGTTGCTTCACCATATCTTGTTGCTTATATTCAAAGAATTCATAACCATTTCTTTAAAGGTATTCTTATAAGGACTTGTAAAACTGATATTTTTAGGCTTTTGGACAACATCAGACATATATCTGTTACTTTTTCGCTACTCTTTCTTGTATAGTTTCTCTTACTTCTGATATTGGTCGTGATGTTAATGAAAATGATTATTTCATTGTTACATGCCATTTGATAGATGGTAATTTTTGTATGCAAAAATGTATTATTGCTTTTAAATATGATGAATATCAAAGTCATACTGGTGCATTTATAAGTAACACTATCCATGAAATTGCTATATTTTAAAATCTTTCAGAAAATTTTTTGTGTATGTCACTTGATAATGCTTCTAACAATAATTTTGTTATTACACTATTAAAATTGCATCTATACGCACCACTTCCTGAAAAATTTCATGTGAGGTGTGCATGTCATATTTATAATTTAATTGTTAAGAGTGAGCTTGAATTATTTAGAAATGAGATCACTTTAATTAGAATAGTTGTTGGTGTAATTCAAGGAAATAATATAAATGATAGATTAAATACATTTAAGGATAAATGTGTATAATATGGACTAAAACCAAGACTCATGGCTGAAGAAATAGTTACTAGGTGGAATTATACTTATTTATTCTTAAGATGTTGTTATAAATATAAAATGCCTATAACTGAAGTTGTTAATTCTCACTGATCCTAACCATTTGTTAATATCTAGAACTTGGGGATGTCATTGAAGATGTTTTAAGATTTTACAAAAAAATTATGTAGCTATACTTGAGTTTTCTGGAGCTTGTTATCCTATTATTGCAAATGGTTTAGTATATATAGCTGAAATTTATCTCTTACTCCATAATTTCAAGAAGAAAGAAGGATATAGTTATGCGGTTGAATCTATGATAGATAAATTTAAGACATATTTCTATCTATTCCCCTATTTACCTAATTGGTGCTATTTTAAACCCTTCTATCAAAATGGACACTTGTCGCCAATCAATCATTGTTTTATATGTTTATATGGATATTGACCAACTGAAACCCCTGATGTTGAAACTTGTAATATGATCTACCCAAACATTTACAAATTTTATATAATTATTATGCTAACATTGTTTATGCTTCTTCTGTTGTAGATGCAAATATTCCTTCAAGTTCAGTTTCTACATCTGCATGTGGTGCTTTGGAGGATAATGATGGTGTTGAAGATTATTAATGTCACGCCCCAAACTAGGGGAGGCATGACTGGCACTCGATACTGTATTCTATCGAGT
>ML434179.1:47997-97081 GCA_005239525.1 Nicotiana knightiana | reverse complement strand
TGTGATTTAAATTGAAACTTGGAAATTTTGAGGAGGTTTGATTATAGCTGATATCTGGAAAAGTTGGCTGAGATATTTTATTCATTGCTACAAATTATTGTTTTGTTTAGTTTAGAATTTCCTTCTTGCTTTATTATATTTTGTTCATAGGTTATATTGTTAATGCCCGGCCGTAGCCTCGTCACTACTTCGTCGAGGTAAGGCTCGGCACTTACTTAGTACATGTGTTGGTTGTACTCATATTACACTCTGCACTCTTTTGTGCAGATCCATGTACCAGCCAGAGTTAGGAGATTTTAGTAGTTGATATAATCATTCAGAGACACGAGGTAGATCTGCTGGCTCTACAGATTCTTGGAGTCTTCTCTTAATTTTATAGACAATGTTTTATTATATTCATAAAAAGATACATAATTCTTTCAGCCCATTATTTGTAGTACTCTTTAGTAGTTCGTGAATTGTGACACCGGACCCTGGGTAGTTATATAGTTGGTTTTAGTTCGTGGTTCGTTTCATCATATCGAATATTATTCCTGATTACATTTATTGGAAATAATTATATTTCATTCTCTTTATGAATTGTTCTATTGTGTTTAAGCAAATTGTTAAAAGAAAATGGTTAATTAAGTTCTAACATTGGATTGCCTAGCAAGTATGATGTTAGGCGCCATCACGATCCCGTGGGTTGGGTATTTGGGTCGTGCCAACGGCGAATACATCAATACAAGGACTTCAATTCACAAAGAAACATTAGAGCATCGTTCACAAGAAATAATCAAGGTAAAGAATGCTAAGTGTAAGGAGAACAACTTAACCAGGGAAAAATAAGACGTAGCAACAAATCCACAATGTTCAAGCCAACAAATAGAAGCCAACACAAGTCAAATAATTTCAAGTAAGGACAAGTCGACTAAGATATAAGTTATCTAAACTCCTTATGAGGTTGAGCAATTATGAGAAAAATTCATTAATTCAAATGAGGGTAAGCAGTAAGATACTCATAACTCCAATCGAGGCTAAACAATTATAGGATAAGATAATACTAATTTCAATTAGATAGGCAGTTTGTGAAAAATATAGCATAACGATAGAAGAGGTAAAACCTTCAGTTAAGTCAATTAGGAGTCAAATACGCTAGTGAATCTAAAAGCTAGTAATTCTAATTTAAGCAGGTAAAGATGAACTAGTTGCCAGGGACTCAATCTTAACAAATACAACTTCATTCACAGGGATATATAAGGACCTAAGAACCCCAAAAGGCCAACCTTCTACAAAAAACTCTGAGCACGCACTCATCACCTCGCGTACACAAACTACAATCAACATAGAAGACTCAAATCCTAAGGGGTAATTCTCCCACACAAGGTTAGGCAAGATACTTACCTCAAAGATGACAACACGGTACTCTAAAATGGATTTCTCGGGTGAAAAGGCATCCGGACGGCTCAAATCCAACTAGAACAACTTCAAAGCACACATAAAACTTATAAGGAATTATTCCGGATAATAAAGTTTCGATCTTCACAAAAATCTAGAAAGTGACCCAAAAGTATACCCCCTTGGGCCCGCACCTTGGAACCGGAAATATTTTATAAAATCCGAACACCCATTCCAAAATGAGTTCAACCATACAAAAATTACCAAATTCCGAAACCATTTCGCCCCTCAAATCATGAAATTTCGTTTTTGCGAATTTCTTCAAAAACCAACATTTTCCCCAACTAAAAACACAATTTAAATGATAAAAACAAAGACTAAATCATGGAATACATTTAATTCTAGGTGAAGAACACTTACCCATTCGATTAGCTTGAAAATCTCCAAAAATCGCTCCAAAATCGAGCTCTACAAGTCAAGATATGGTAGAAATGGCCTAACCCTCAATTTGAAGATTTATATTCTTCTCGGGCGTTTAATAAATCGCGATCATGGAACACCACATGTGATCGCGAAGAAGGAAAAGGAAGGCAGCCCAGTATTTGTTCAACGCGATCGCGAGAGAAGTGATGCGATCGCGTATAAGAAAATAGTTACTGGCCCAAAATGCGTTATGCGATCGCGAAAGGGAATATGCGATCGCGAAAGGGTATATGCGATCGCGTATAAGGAATAGATAGGCTTCTGCGATCGCAAATAAGGTCATGCGAACGAGAAGAGTAGTGAGTACTAGTGCTCAAGGCCTGGTTTCTACTATGCGAACACGGAATAGAATAGGCAAACACGGAGAGGAAAAAAGTACAAAGCTATGCGATCGTGAGGACTATTACATGAACGCGTAGAAGGAAATTGAGGCGATCAACAAAACTGAATTACGATCGTGAAAAGAGCACTGCGATCACGATGAAGAACATCAGACACCAGAACCAGCAATTCAAAAATAGGGAAAAATGACTCGTAGCCCACCCAGAACACATCCGAGGCCCCCAGGACCCCGTCTAAACACACAAACAAGTTTCATAACCTAACACGGACTCTCTCGGGGTCTCAAATCATATCAAACAACACCGAAAATGCAAATCCCGCCATGAATCGAATTATGAACTTCCAAATCTTCCAACTTCTAAAACTCACACCGAAACCTATCAATTCAACCCGGAATGACGCCAAATTTTGCAGACAAGTCCCAATTCATATAACGGAGCTGCTCCAACTATCGGAATCACATTTCGCCCCCGATATCCCAAAAAGTTAACTGTGGTCAAACTATTCCATTTTTCAAACTTCAAATTTTCCAACTTTCGCCGAATTGCCTCAAATTACTCTACGGACCTCCAAATCCAAATCCGGGTGCACGCTGAAAATCACTATATGAAGCTGTTGACATTATCCAAAACTTATTCCGGAGCCGTTTACGTAAAAAATCAAATTCCGGTCAAATTTCACCGCTTAAGCTTCCAAAACTAAAATCCTTCTTCTAATTCGACTTTGAATCATCCGGTAACTGAATCCAACCATGCACGGAGATCGATATACACAATGTGAAGCTGTTCAAGACCTTATGCCACTGAACGGAGCTTAAATTCTCAAAGCGACCGGTCGGGTCGTTACATTCTCCCCCTCTTAGAACAAACATTTGTCCTCGAACGTGCCAAGATTCGGCTCGAAGTCTTCAAATGACTGAATGCACACTTCTAAAATACACCCGCGGGTGATCCCACGACACCCCAATATACATAATCCTGACAACACCATATCAACTGCGATTTAGCCTTTCTACCAACACTGATAAGCCTCAAACCCCAAATTCTCACCTTCTCTTCATTTCTAAAAGACCCGATTCTAAATCCATACCCCCTTAAGTCTCAACCAGCTACATCAACTCAAGCCTACACCCACAAGGTACGACCACACAACATAACACACCACTCATAGGCCCTTAAGAACACTTATGATCACAATAGCTGCCCGCAATCAATCCAGCACCGACAATTAGCCTCATATTCGATAGAACTCTATTTCAAACCTCCATCACACTGATAATAATGCAAGAAACACGAAGACCTCATACTCTGACACCCGAATCGCCAAGCCACAACTTACACCACCGGGCACACACCCCGCAAGATAAAACTCAAGGAGCACAGAACAAAAATGACTGAATATGAAAAGAGGAACATATAAGGTAACTATCAAACGACCCCAACATGCAAAACTCTTTATCAATGCTAACCTACAAAACAATATAACAAGGAAAGAATTAAAGCCCATGAACAGATCACAAGGATTCCATCCTGGTATAATTTCCACTGCGGTACTCAGCCCGGTTCGAGCACAACAAATCACATGAAATCACGAGGGTACCACCCTCAACTTTGAATCACAATTAGGATATACTTCAAACTAACTGGAACTTTTCACTAGATCAATTCCTTCAACAAAATTACAACACATGTTGGCTCCCACATTGGTGGACCATAAAAATCACATCTCGTAACCACTATACTAAGGAATCACATCAAGCCTACCATACTGGACAACATGAATTTACTACTAGTCTCATAATTCTCAATAATGAATAGAAACAGATGATAGACACATGCTACCACTCATAGAATCTCCCAACAAGAGCAAACACGAAAATAGAGTGCAAGGCATGAAACTCACTCATAAATGAAACAACAGATGAGGAGCTTGTCCCGACCAGCAGAGCTATAATGTAATACAAATGATTCTCCTCTGTAACAAATCAAAACATACATGTACGATGACATCTGGCATAATGGCCTCAAGCCTACTATACGAAACACATCAACGGGCCAGGTCTCCCCCTCTTGGGCGCCCTCTACTCACCTGAATGACGTGCTGTAACACATCTGCCCGGAGCCTAGGACAATCTCTCACCCTGTGAATGGTATCTCCACACTCAAAACAACCTCTCTACTAGCATGGCTGTGGAAACTGTGCAATACGAGTACTCTGAGACCCATGAGCACCTGAAACTCCATGTGAAGTCGATAATGCAAACTGAACTGGCTGACCCACAAAACCTCTACCGTGGCGCACCCTGACTCCAAAATAAGGACCAGCAGATCCCTCCAGTCCACTAGGCCTCCTCGCCTCCATGGACTCTCTCTCCTGATCTCGTTTGTCCTTTCATTCCTGGGTCCACATGCCCTCTAACCGGCGAGCAATCCCTACAACCTGCTGAAACAAAACATATCACTCCAAATCTCGAGCCATGCTGAACCAAATATCATGTCTGCTTCAATGAATCTACAGACTCGCCTTCTAACTGTAGCGACTAAGGCAGGTGCATGCCTGGCCAAATCACTGAATCTGATGGCATACTCTAATACTGGCATAGTGCCCTGGCGCAACTGCTCAAACTCTGTGCGCCATGTATCCCGAAGGGACTGGGGTACAAACTCTCTCAAGATTATCTCTTAAAAGTGACTCCACATAAGTGAAGCTGACTCGGCCGGGCTACCCAACTCATATGCCCACTACCACTGATAAGTCGCTCCCTTAAGCTGGAATGTAGTAAAAGCAACCCCACTCGTCCCAACAACATCCAAAGTGCGGAGGATGCTATGGCACTCCTCCAGAAAACCCTGTGCACTCTGTGAAGACAAACCGCTGAATGTAGGAGGTTTATATCTCTTGAACCTTGCAAATCTAAGCTGCTCTCCCTCAGATGCTGCTGCTCTGACCATGAGCTGAACTGGAATCACAGGCTGTGTCACCATGACACCTGGAACCTGACCAACGTGAACTCACTACTCTGGAGTGTGGACGGTGGGAGTCTGGGCTCCTCCCCCGACCGATGAAGTAACTGGTGCAACCTGAAATAACCCTGCCTGAGACAATGTACCAAGTTTGCTCAGGAACTGTGCTAAAGTCTCCTGAAGTTCGGGGGTAACAACAGGCGCCTCCGGTGCCTGCCCCCCAACTGGAATTGCTGGCGGCTCCTCAACGGCTGCTCTGGTAGGTGTCCTAACTGTGGCACGTACTCCTTATCGACCTCTGCCTATGCCTCTAGCGAGTGGAATGATAAATTTCAAACTTCAAGATCAATGAACTCGCACGATAGGAATGAAGGAAATTGAATTTTCCTAATAGTTCGATAGCTTCTCGAAGATAAGTATAGACGTCTCCGTACCGATCCGCAAGACTCTATTAAACTCGCTTACGATTCGTAGCACCTATGAGCCTAGATCTCTGATACCAACTTGTCACGAGCCAAATTTCCCCTCCGTTAGATTTCGTGATGGCACCTAGTATTAAGGACTAGGTAAGCCTAACATTCATGGAATAGCAAGAATAATAAATAAAATTTAATATTTTATGAAAAAGAATTCTTTATACAATGAGCATATTCCCAAAACTCGGTAGTACAAGTCATAAGCTCTACAGAATTTACTACAACTTCTAAATACAATTGTTCGGAAGTAAGTAAGAATAGTGTAAATACAAAATAGGAAGGTGACTCTGAAGCCTGTGAACGCAGCAGTAGGTTACCTTGAGTCTCCTCATCAAGGATACGCATAGCTACTAACAACCAATACCTGGATCTGCACAAAAATGTGCAGAAGTGTAGTAGGAGCACACCATAGCGGTGCCCAGTAAGTATCAAGACTAACCTCAGTGAAGTAGTGACAAGGACTAGTCAAGGCACCCACTAGTATAATAAACTGAACAAGCATAAATACAAAAAATAATGGAAATTATAACCTCTATCTATTATCTACACAAGATGGCTAAAAACATAACGACTACAATAAGGAAGGAAAACCAGTAAACAACAACGGATCACCAAAATAATACACCGAAGGATGGACGGGAACACAACCCAAGTCCGGAAATCACAATACAATAAGGGCAAGTAGTAACTCAGCACTGCATTAGTCTCCACATCAGGCCTTAGCCACAAATCCAAATAAATTGGTCAAAATCTTCGAGTGTAAACTTTCACCCGTGAGTTTTTATATTGAAATCTTTAAGGTAAAAATCCTTTCCAATAGAAAATTCTTTTTAAATATACTTTCCCAAGAAATGTCTCTCAAACATAGTTTGCTTCAAGATAAATGCTTTTCAAATATACTTTTTCAAAGAAAATATCCTTCGAACATAGTTTTTCTTCAAAACAAACACTTTCCAAATGTACTATTCCAAAGAAATGTACTTCTACATAGTTTTATTCAAGATAAATGCTTTTCAAATATACTTTTCCAAAGAAATATACTTCAAACATAATTTTATTCAAGATAAATGACTTTCCAAATAAATGTCTTCAAACATAGTTTCTTTAATAAGATCTACCGGGATCCCGTCCCGTAGTTCCGAATTTATCATACAATACAGAGGATCTCCCGGAATACGTCTGTAGTCCCAAAACAATAGGCAGTGCTGGGGGACCTCCAGGAATACGTCCGTAGTCCCAAAATAAATATGCAGTACAAGAGGATCTCCCGGAATACGTCCGTAGTCCCAAATTAAATATGCAGTACAAGGGGATCTCCCGGAATACGTCCGTAGTCCCAATTTAAATATGGAGTAAAGGGGGATCTCCCGGAATACGGCCGTAGTCCCAATTTATATATGCATCACAATAAACAAGGACAACAATTATAGCACGACAGAAACCTCGTACATCACCACATCAAATACAAAGCAACAATGACAATAATACAAATCACGGAGAATACATAAATATAAGGACTTCAATTCAAAAAGAAACAGTAGAACATCGTTCACAAGGAATAATCATGGTAAAGAATGCTAAGTGTAAAGAAAACGTCTTAACTAGGGAAAAATAAGACGTAGCAACGAATCCACAATGTCCAAGCCAACAAATAAAAGCCAACACAAGTCAAATAATTTCAAGTAAGGACAAGTCGACTAAGGTATCAGTTATCTAAACTCCTTATGAGGTTGAGAAATTATGAGAAATATTCAACAATTCAAATGAGGGTAAGCAGTAAGATACTCGTAACTCCAATCAAGGCTAAACAATTATAGGATAAGATATTACTAATCTCAATTAGATAGGCAGTTTGTGAAAAAAATAGCATAACGGTAGAAGAGGTAAAACCTTCAGTTAAGTCAATTAGGAGTCAAATAGGCAATAGAGTGAATCTAAAAGCAAGTAATTCTAATTAAAGCAGGTAGAGATGAACTAGTTGTCAAGGACTCAATCTTAACAAATACAACTTCATTCACAGGGAAATATAAGGACCTAAGAACCCTAAATGGCCGACCTTCTAAAACTAAGTCCGAGCACGCACTTGTCAGCTCGCGTACATGGACTACAATAAACATAGAAGACTCAAATCCTAAGGGGTTATTCCCCCACACAAGGTTAGGCAAGGTACTTACCTCAAAGACGACTACCGGGTACTCTAAAATGGACTTCTCGGGTAAAAAGGCCTCCGGACGGCTCAAATCCAACTAGAAAAAATTCAAAGCACACATAAAACTTATAATGAACTATTCCGGATAATAAAGTTTCGATCTTTACAAAAATCTGGAAAGCAGCCCAAAAGTTGACCCCCCGGGCCCACACCTTGGAACCCGACAAATCTTATAAAATTCGAACACCCATTCCAAAATGAGTTCAACCATACAAAAATTACCAAATTCCGATACTATTTCATGCCTCAAATCATGAAATTTCGTTTTTGGGAATTTCTTCAAAAACCAACATTTCCCCAACTAAAAACAGAATTTAAATGATAAAAACCAAGACTAAATCAAGGAATACATTTAATTCTAGGTGAAGAACACTTACCCACTCGATTAGCTCGAAAATCCCCAAAAGTCGCTCCCAAAACCGAGCTCTACAAGTATAGGTGTGGTAGAAATGGCCTGACCCTCGATTTGTATAATTATATTTTGCCCAGGAATTTAATAAATCGCGAACGCGGAACACAACTTGCGATCGCGAAGAAGGAAAAGGAAGACTGCCCAGTATTTGTTCAACGTGATCGCGCATAAGAAAATAACTACTGGCCCAAAATGCGCTACGCTATCCTGAAAGAGCATATGCGATCGCGTATAAGGAATATACAGGCTTTTGCGATCGCAAATAAGGTCATGCGAACGTGAATAGTAATGAGTACCAGTGTTTAAGGCCTGGTTTCTACTATGCGAACACGGAATAGAAGAGGCGAATAGAAAGAGGGAAAAAATATAGAGCTACGCGATCGCAAGGACTATTACGCGAACAAGCAGAAGGAAATTGAGGTGATCAGCAGAAACGAATCGCGATCGCGAAAAGAGCACTGCGATTGCGATGAAGAACATTAGACACCAGAACCATCAGATCAAAAATAGGGAAAAATGACCAGTAGCCAACCCGGAACACATCCGAGGCCCCCGGAACCCCGTCTAAACACACAAACAAGTTTCATCACCTAACACAGACTCGCTCGAGGTCTCAAATCATATCAAACAATGCTGAAAATGCAAATCGCGCCATGAATCGAACTATGAACTTCCAAATCTTCCAACTTCTAAAACTCACGCCGAAACCTATCAATTCAACCCGGAATGACACCAAATTTTGCAGACAAGTCCCAATTCACATAACGGAACTTCTCCAACTCTTGGAATAGCTTTCCACCCCCGATATCCTAAAAAGTCAATTATGGTCAAACTACTCAATTTTCCAAACTTCAAATTTTCCAACTTTCGCTGAATTGCCTCAAATTACTCAACGGACCTCCGAATCCAAATCCGGACGCACGCCTAATCTAAAAATAACCATACGAATATGTTGACATTATCCAAAAATTATTCTAGAGCCGTACATAAAAAGTCAAATTCCATAAATTTCACTACTTAAGCTTCCAAAACTAAAATCCTTCTTCCAATTCGACTCCGAATCATCCGGTAACTAAATCCAACCATGCACGCAGGTCAATATACACAATGTGAAGCTGTTCAAGACCTTATGCCACTAAACGGAGCTTAAATTCTCAAAACGACCGGTCGGATCGTTACAAGTAAGGTCCATGTCTTTCGGAGTTGCCGGGTTTAGAGCTTTTTGTACATCTTGTGTATAAATGTATATATGTTATGAGTAGGTCAGGGAGTTGTTCCAGTCACAATATATCCACAGTAGAGCCTTGTAGACATATACTGTCAGTTATTGCAGTATGTTGGGTTGGTCGGCCTTTTATGTATATTTTGGTTGTTTGCCAGCTGTAGTAGTTATCACGGCCTTGTCGGCCCAGCTTTATTTTGATATTCAGTCAGCATTCGCAGTTGTCTTGCAATGTGGCCCATGGACAAACTATGACATCACATGTTCAGAGTTCCTTAATCACAAGTTGGTACGTAAGGATAGATGAGGCACCGGGTGCCGGTCTCATCCCCAGGTTCGGGGTGTGATAAAAGTGGTATAAGAGCAGTTCCGTCCTAGAGAATCTACAAGCCGTGTCTAGTAGATTCTTGTTTATGGGTGTGTCGTATATCACACTTATAAGCAGGAGGCTACAGGGCATTTAGGAATGTCACTCTTTCTTCTTACTCTAGATCGTGTGGTAGAGCTCACTTATAAGAATTTAAATTCTGAATTTCTATTTTAATCGTAATAAGATGATACCTAATCGGAAAGACAGTTGGAAATAGAGATAGCTGTGGAAGAGCTGAGTCAGAGGCATTCGATTTTTGTATGATGCATGCAATAAGTAAATGTGAGGTCTTTAGCAGATCATGGGTGTACTGAAAGGTGTAAGCTTCTTGATAAGAAGACATAAGGCAAGAATACCCATTCACCTTTATGGTGAAAGACAATGAGAGATTCAAAAGACAAATACAAGTTTCAATAGGCAAAATAAGCAAGATGAAGAAGGGTACAAGGCGCCCAGTTAATGAAGGTTAACAGTGTGTGAACACCTAATTTTTGCACCATTTAAATGCTCCTGAAGTTGTAAATGTTAATTCTCCTTCAATCATTATTTTTCTTATATTTTATGCATTTTTAATTGAATTTGTCATAAAAATACGAAATTTTTTTTAGTTCTTTCTTCATTTGCGCATTTTAGGAATTAACTAACTATTCAATTGGTGAATTAATCTAGTTAATGGATCATTTGAATAGGTTATTTAATTAATTAATTTATGTGTGTAAATTTAGTTTAATAAGTAGGATTAAGAGAATTAGGCCATAATTGAATTGATTTAAGTGGCCAAAAGTGCAATGGCTAATCCATAAAAGGGCTGCCAGTAGATCATAAAACGGCGTAGTTTAGTACATAAACTACGTCGTTTTGATAAGTAAATGTTGGATCATATCTCATACCTCCATTCTTCTTGATCCAATGGCTTAGATCCATTTCCCACTCCAAATATAAAGCTCCAAAAATCTGAAACTCCTCCCATTTCACTCCATAACCAAACCCTAGCTCCCTCCTCACTCTCTCTCTTGTATGCCACCACAGCCACCGTTCTCCGCCGCGGCGGTGGCTCCAATCCACCCCAAAAATTCTCCCAACCTTCCTCTCTCCATCGCAAACACTAATCAAAGCCTCAAATCCTTTAATTCTCCCTGAAACACCACGAATTTTAGATCTAAAAAACCCTAGCCGCTACCTATTTGCTCAAATTCGTGAAGCTCCCACCACCGCCACACTACAATACCTGTATCTACAGATAGATCTCCTCAACACCTGCCTATTAATGTCAATATCATCCCGAAAATCCAATGATAAGTTTACCGGCCACCTCTACTGCCGCCTAGCTGCCGACCGCCACTCCATGGCCTCCCGTTTCTCTCTTCACACTGGCCTCAAGCGAGGTTTTGTTGTCGATTTTCATCGAAACTAGCCTCCAATTGTCCGGATACATGGTTTCGATAAAAATCGACAATAGACACTTGCTCGAGCCGTATCACATCCTCGCCACTAGCTAGTTGCCTCTGATGCCTCATTTTGTTCGGTATACTTCAATCTTACCCTTATTTTCTATTTGCCCGTTTGGTTTTGAATTAGTTTAATTCTCTCTATTTTGATTAGTTAATAAGTGTTTTATGCTAGTTTCATGAAAAAAACCAACAAAATTAGTTGAATGATTTATTTAGTTCTCATAACTCGATTGGCTTTTGTTTGAATATTTAGTTCGATTACATTTCAAGTCTTGTTTTTGTTTTGCTAGTTCGTAGTTGGTTTGAGTTTGAGTATATAAGCAGAATTTCAGTCACATGTTGATAAAAAGCTGAATACTTGAGTATAGGGTAAATAGTTGGTTACTTTTTCCCGTTCAAAGACTTTTGGATTACTAAATTCCAAAAGGTCTGTCATTGTTTGGTAAAAAAACTGTGTCTTGGACAGATTTTTATCCAAAAATCTATCCTTTGAATAATTTGGACAAAATTTTGGTAAAAGTTATGTCCAAAGGACAACTTTTCAATAATAATTTTGTCTCTGCTCTCCTATAAAGGGACTCTTTCTTTTACTTTAGAACACACTTTTGATCACACACTATCTTATACTTTTTTAGAATCTTTTCCCCCCTCTAAAAGACACTACTTGAGAGAAAAATCAGCCGCTAGACATCAAGTACTGAGCTGAATTTGAGAGCCTTTGAGGGTGAGAACTCCAAAAGAAGAAAGCTTTCCAAAACCAAAGTTCTTAGAGTTAGTTATGGGGTTCTTTCCCCTTTGAATTTGTGGGTGTCCAAGGTCTATTTCTGGGTCACCTCATTGGTTTAAAAGCCACTGGTTGTTGCTATATTTTGCTTCCTTGCTGAGTGTCATTTTACAACTGCTGTTTATTTATTTTCTGCGATCCAGGTAAATCCCTCAATTGTTATCGTAATTGTTGATCCAAGAATGAGTGAAAGATGAGATATTTTGAGTTTCTTTAGTTTATTCTATGCCTATAATACTTTCTGCTCTTGTATGAAGTTTGATGTATATAGTAAAGTAAATGTAATATAATGGTTCTAGCTTCATTATTCCTTTGTCAGGTTATTAAGATATGGGAATGTAAGTTATGATTGGTATTTGAGTTACAAAATTCGTGATGTATATGTCGGTTCATTGTTTAAGCTAAGATCAATTTTAACCTCTATCCTAGTGTTAAAAATGATATTTCCTTTCATGGTTAGTTTCTTTTAGTATTACTTTATTCTATTCTAGATGATGTGCTTAAGTTATGTTTCTGGGATACATTTTTTTTTTTTTGGATTTATTTTTTGTTTGACAAGAAGAGTTTGAATATTTGGAAGGTAAATTGACAAAGAATTTTCTTGTCTTTTGGTTTTGATCGCTGGGAAATGTGGTCGTAAGGCTAAAATCTAGAAAAATCTTAAACGGCTCACTCGGCTTGGCTCGTTGGTTTTATTAAAAAATATAGTATATGTTTTTTCTTTGCCATGAATATTCATTTTAAGCTATTGGCTATATTTTCTCTTGGGTCTGTTGGACATGATGCACTATGAAGGATACTAATAAGTTGGGAAATGTGATTTTTGGTATTTTGTTTTAATTAAAATTACAAAGAATGTTAGTTTAATAAGATATATTTTTCTTTCATTTCTTATTTAATAACCGAGGCCCTAACTAATATTGTGGCATGTTCAAGTTGGCAAGTTGTCCTTAATAACAAACTAGCCCTCTCTTATAATAGATAAGTTAGACACAATCTCTTTAAATGCTATGCTTCTCCAAATAGTAAAATTTAAATAATTAATAAGTAATAACAATATTTAGCACTAAGCAATCGTTAGTTACGTCTTAGTAATTATATATATATATATAATTTTTTTTTTTTTGGCGATAACGGACTCGCTTGCATAATGTTATTTTTTACATTTAATAATTAACTCTCTAAAAAAATTTCTCACAACAATTTATTACACCATATCCAATAGCTTTAGTCAAATTTTAATTTAATTAATCCATTGCTGAAATCGCGGATTCTCTTGCGTAGCGCGATAGTTTTTTTTTAATAATAATTATCAAGAATTAATTATCTCAAATTTAGTAATTTCTCAAAAGTACTACAAATAGTTGATTGTCATGTTTTCGGATTCGCTTACGATGTGCAGTTATGATAAGTTAATTAATTTTTTTTATTCAATCATGCATTCGCTTGCGTAGCGTGGTTATGACGACATAATTTATCTATTTTTTTTAATTCTAATAATCAAGAAATAGAAGTGGATAGGTAAAACATAAAAAATCATATAAATCACAGTTTTGTCCAAAATTAAGTCAAGCCAAGTTTAAGTCAATAAGGCGACCGTGCTAGAACAAAGGGACTCGGGGAATGCCTTACACCTTCTCTCCAGTCAACAGAATTCCTTACCCGGACTTTGTTTTTGCAGACCAATTAATAATAGAGTTAAACTTTCCTTTGATTAGGATTGAAATAAAAGGTGACTTGGAACGTCTAAAAAATCAATTTCAAGTGGCGACTCTGTAAATAAAATAATTCCTACTCAAGTTTGTCACTTTAATTGAAAAAACTCTTTAACTCACAATCCACATACACCTATCTTTTGGGGGTTAGAAAAAGGGTGTGACAGCTCTGGCGACTCTGCTGGAGACAACCAGAATTCGAGCTTGTACATGCTGACTTTTTATTTGGCTTTATTTATTTTGTATATATTGTGATTTATATTTGGCTAATGTGCTACCTGTTAATTTTTTACCACTTTGATATTGTTGAACTGTACATATAAACTGTCTTCTCACGCAACCCCTCTGAATCTTCTTGAAATTAAAACTGGGCATTTGCTTGATGTAGCCCGCTTTCTTTGAGATAGCTGAGGTGCTTGTCACCCGATGAGGATTTTAGTCACACATGTTTTAGGCGGGGAGCACCACCAGCTAAGCCAGAAAGCAATACTACCGGTATGCTGACCCTCCTCGACTCGAGTTGTCCGCTCGAGTAAGCCAGTCTAGATACCTTCTCCAATAGGATTTAAACCTAGAAGAACTAACCTCATGCCGGATATCCCTACTAGGTTCGCTTTATTTGCATCATATGCATTTGACTTAGCGAAACTCGGCACAGGGGCCTCTTTGAGATCATCATGTTCACTTATGTGCTACTTGTTACATTATTTGGAAGGCTTGCTTGCATTGCCGACTGACTTTAGAAAATTAGTTGAGCGGAATTATTTTATTTAAAAAAAAAAGAAGAATCTTTCTCTTAGTTTAATACAAATAATCCTTTTTTACTAAGATTCTGTAGTCTGGCATGAGGTGTAAAGATTAATTTTCATAAAAATCAAAAGAGAAGAATACTAAGTTACACCGAACTATGCGGGTTTCATTCTCACCGGATGTGAGATACGTAGGCAACCACCATCTGGTTCAACCCACATTCTTCAAAAAAAAAAAGAGCTTAAAATTCCACATGTGCATAAAATTCTCCTGATAAAATGCTATTTTTTGTCACTTTTTACTGCTTTACCCTGGTATTCCGGCCGTTTTTCCAAGACAACCTTAAAATCTTCCTCGGAAGTGCTGAAGGGTCGTTTTTTGTAAAATATCTATTTTGTCCATCTTTTGTTCGCTTTTTACCATTTTGCCTTTATGTCCGACCATTTTTGTCGAGATTACTTAAAACCTTCTACGGAAGTGCCGAAAGACTATTTTCGCAATAAATAACCATCTTATCTAGTTTTGTCTGGTTATATATGCCGAGATAGTCTTTGAACCTCTCTCGGGAGTACCGAAGGATCATTTTCGTTAAAGTAGCCATTTTTTATTTTGCCCTTTTTTAATTATTATTATTATTATTATTATTATTATTTTTGTCTCCATGCTTAGCCGTTTTTACCAAGAAATCCTTTAAGCCTTCTATGAAAGTATCAAAAGGCTGTTTTCATAATAATAGCCATTTTCCTACTTTTTGTGTCTGTTAATTTCAAAAATAGTAAATAGATCGAGTCCTAAATAGCATTTTTTTTAAATAAAATAAAATAAAAGGAATAGTCAGAATTTCATATATCTTAGGAAAGTCATGACCCCTTTTTATCTTATTCTTAGGTTCACCATGAATTCTCCACAAAGAAGCAGTCAAAAAAGGGTAAGGGACGAGCCACCTCCTATGTTCTTGATAAGAGATAAGACCCCACGTAGTCTCTATAATTGGTGGGCTAGTTTTGCGACATGAAAACAGAATCAAGTATTTAAGCACCTCAAGCTCCTCACAAACATCATGGGGATTAAGCAATCGAGGCTCTAGTGGGTTTTTGGGACCCCATGAACAATGTCTTCAGGTCCAAAGATTGTGAAATGACGCCTACATTGGAAGAATTAGGTGGGTTTACCGGATTAGGGAGGGACCTTCGTGGGAAAAATCATGTTACTCCGTGAAGAGTTGGTGTGAACAACTTTTTGAAAAATTTATGCCTCCGCGAATTCCAATGAGTTTCCTGGACGAAGGTTGGGTTCGTTTGGAATATTTCTATGATAGATTTGGGGACGAGAAAGGGTTTGAAAACTTCTCGGGCACAAAATTCATCAACCAATTGAGTTATGACGCATGGAGGGAGTTGAGAGTCTTCGCATTATTGATATCATTTCTGGGGATCATTATCTTTCCAGAGCGTGGTGGGTGCATCAGAATTAGATTAGCTGCGGTAGTCTCGTTTTTGCAAAGTAGCAAGGATCACACCATTCTTCCCATGATTCTGGGAGATATTTTTCGAGCTTTGACCCGCTGCCAAGAGGGTGAATATTACTTCGAGGGATGCAACATTCTGCTGCATATGTGGTTCATAGAGCACCTTTATCATCATCCAATAGTAATAAATTTCAATGATAATTGGCAGAATTACATAAGATGTCACCCAGACAGGGCCACAAGTTGTAATCTTCCAGAGGGGGTGAGGGCTTGGCGTACATTGCTCGGTTCATTGAGTGCTGATAAAATCACTTGGAACCACTATTGGTTCCCTTCTGCTAGGGTCATGCATATGTCGACGTATCATCCGTTCTTCATACTCATGGGTTTCAGAGGTTTCCAACCCTATGCACCTCTACGCGTCATGCGCCAGCTAGGGAGAGGGAAAAAGAGGCCCCCGACTAAGGACATGCGTCCATTCGTGTGAGAATTAAAGGTAGAGGAACCTCTAAGGGAGTCATATGCACACAAGGCTTGGTTTGGTGGTCGATTTTATGATTTGGACGAAATGGTAGCTGATCATGAATGTGGGGAGGTAAGCCTCGCATACCTTGAGTGGTTTCACAATTAGGCTATCCCGAAGCAAAGGCCAGAGAGATTCATACGTCATGCGGTTGATTGGGAAGAGGTGTAAAGACCCGTAAAATTTCTATGTCTAAAAAAAATGCCCGAATTGGACCCGCTATTATAACTGTAGAAATTCTTAAAACGGACCCTTTTTGAGCAAAAAATACCCCGGGACTTAAAAGATATAATTTTTCCAGATTTGTGCAAGTCTGCAGTCCACTACGCGATCGCAGATCAAGTATGCGGACCGCATAGTGGTCGCGTCCTGGACAGTTTGCTGTCCATTTTGAGGACAGTTATGCGGCCTAGAATGCGATCGCATTTCACGAATGCAGGCTGCATATTTGTCGCATTATTTCACCTTGACATTTGCGGAGGCAGTTGTGCGACGCACTATACGATCGCATAACAGGTATGTGGACCGCATAGTGGTTGCATACCTAGGCAGTCTATTTTTCTTTTTGGCCCATTTGAGGGCCAATTATGCGACAGGAATGCGGACCGCATAGCAGGAATGCGATCGCATTCCTGATGCCATTTCTACTTTGGGACAGTTGAATTTCTAATTTAAAAACCCGACCCCCTGTTTTATAAAACCCCCCTTCTCTTCATTTTTAACGATTTTCTGACCAAAAATAGAGAGAGAAAAAGAGAGTTATTGAGAGAAAGGTTTCAACATCATCCAATTTGATTTTCCAAAATCACTCAAGCCCAGAAATTATCGAGTATTGTCATATTCTTCACTCAAAGAGGTAAGTCTTCACCCTATTTCCCAAGTTTCTCAGATTTTGTGTAAGAATAAAACACACATAGGTTGGTTCTTGAAAATAAAAAGTGAAATCTTGCATGCATGTGAGTTAAATCCCGTAATCTAGTAAAGGGAAAAATAAGTTTGGGTAATTATTCTCAAAAGGGGGTTAGTAGTCTAAGGGGTCACATAGTGTTTGATAAAATGCACAATTGGGTACAAGATTCCTAATTCTAATTGAAATATGTCACATTATGGAATAGATTGATAGTGCTAGACGGTTCGGTGAATTGTGATAGAAATTAAAAGGGGACGACTCGAGGTATGTATGGCTAACTTTAATCTTTGTAGAGTCACCTTGTTGGTGTCCGAACATTCGGTATAAGTTTCTTGCTGAGTATATGTGAATTGATTATCCGGTTGTGATGAGGTGTGAGATTTCATTCTCTGATTTTTCTTAGTCGACTATTGTGATAATTGAAATTGTGAAAGGTGATTTCTATGTGATTACTCTGCCATGTGCAATGTTCATTAAATGCTTGAGTATGTTGGTATGAAAGAATGGTAATGAACTCAAATGTGTAAATGTAACAAGTGATGAAAGGGAGTTGTGAATTGATCTTTTGAACTAAATGACCATGGCAATATGGTATATGACTCATTGTTGGCAAGGTTTATTATGGCTTAACTTCATATGGATTGTTGGTTGTAATGAATTTATATTCTTGTTGATGAGAACCTTTGTGGTTGAATTAATGGATGATAAAGACTATTGTGAAGACATGATTGTTTGGGTGTTATGAAATTGTACTCTTGATGATATGAAGCCCTGTGATTGAATTGTGGATTGTTATTGTTTGCTATGAAATGTGATGGTCCGGTGGGATCGAGTTGCACGCTCAACACGAAGTAATAAGGGTGGAGAGGTAACAAGGGTGGAGTGTAAATTGTACAGTGGGATTGGGTTCCATGCTGCAAAACGAAGTAATAACGGTGGAGAGGTAACAAGGGTGAAGTGTAAATTTTACGGTGGGATCGGGTTGAACGCCGCAACAGAATGTAATAAAGCTGAAATGTGATTGTACGTTGGGATCGGGTTGTGCGCCGCAACATGGAGTAATAAGGATGGATTGTTGAGAAGGAACAAGGGCAGAATGTGATTGTGTTGAAATAAGAATCTGTGAGACTCTCCATTTGTATTTGTTTCTGTATCACTATGCACTATGTGTTGGTTCCTTTAACTGCTTCCTATCTGTGCATCTGTTGATTTTATTTTGAGTAAAGTTAGCTCATACATACTAGTACTATTCCACAGTACTAACGTGCCTTTTGCCGAGGGTGCTACATCTTTTATATGGATGTAGGTGGGTCCATAGCAGGTAGCTCAGCTCGCCATTAGTGGTGCCTCCTCCTCATCTTTCAGCAAGTACTGGTGAGCCCCACTTCCTCCCGGGGCCGTGTGTAATTCATGCCATCTCTTTTGAGTCTGTTATGTATTGTAAGGTATAGTCGGGGCCTTGTTTCCGGCAAGTATTGTATAAACTCCTAGTATTCGTAGAGGCTCCGTAGACATGATGTGGGTGTATATATGTATTTTGGGTAGTAACTGTACGTATTCGGAATCATGGTCTGTATTGGAAAGTTATGTATGTATTGTGTATGTTTTTGGGAATCAATTGTTGAAATCCTAAAAGAGAAATGAACTTAAGTTTGTAAATCCATGTTTAAATCCTAAGTTGCTATTTCATATGGAATATGGTGCATTTTATATATGGGGGAATGCACTGGGTAGGAAAGGCAATCCAGGTCCGCTTGACCGGGTTCACCTGGTTAGGCGTCGGTCTCGTCCCTCTGTTTTGGGGTGTGACAAACTTGGTATTAGAGCCTAAGGTTTTTAAAAGTGACCTAGGATGTCTCGGAGCCGTGTCTAGTAGAACCCTTCTTCTCAATGTGGTGTCGACCACATCTATGATTAGGGGGATGCATGGACATTTAGGAAAATACCCTTTCATTGTTACTCTGTATCGTGCGATGAAGTGGAAGGGGAAAATATCTTTATCTAACCCGTGCATTGTTCCAATTTTCAGTACATGGCACCCAAGAAGAGAGCCCGACTCGGCCCAGAGGTCAATGCCACCCCAAGAGTGGCCGTGAATTCTTTATCTGATGGTTCGGGTGGGAATGATTACCCCACCCTGAATCTGCCTGACTCTTCCATCCCAGGCCAGGATATTTCTATTCCTGATCTAGCGGAGGGTGCTCCAGTCCCTCCCGCTGATGTTCCTGATCCTTCTTCAGTCCTAGCTTCCGCTCCCGGTATTTCTGATGGGGACCTCAGGGGAGCTATTTAGATGTTAACCCAGTTAGTGGCCTACCAGGCCCAAAGATCACATGTTGCCCCTGCATTCTCTAGCGAGCAAGGGGATTCTTCAGGTTCTAGGGTCAACCAGTTTCTGCCGTTAGCCCCTCCAGAGTTCACAGGCACCGACCCAGAGGCCGACCCTCAGGAGTTTATTGATGAGATGTACAAGACCCTCTGAGTTATGAGGGCTACTAAGACAGAGGGGGTTGAGTTGTCTTCCTATCGTCTGAAGGGAGCGGCATATTCGTGGTTTGGAATGTGGGAGAGTTCCCGTGGAGAGGGGAGCCCTCCGACGAGGTGAGAGAAGTTTGTGGATGCCTTTTGGATCATTTCTTGCCTACCAAGATTATGGAAGCCCGTGCTACAGAGTTTGAGGCCCTCAAGCAGGGCAACATAAGTGTGTGGGAGTATCATATGGAGTTTGTGTGCTTGTCCAAATATGATGTTCACATGGTGTCTACTATGGAGGCTAGAGTTCGTCGGTTTGTTCAGGGCCTTGGTCCCTTGGTTATTAATGAAGCTGCTACAGCTGCCTTGCATTCAGATATGAATTATGGGAAAATAGTGGGATTCGCCAAGGCTACAGAGGCTCAGAAATTGAAGATAAGGATGGAGAGAGAGAGCAGTAGTAGGGCCCGGTCAGCGGGAAACCCTTGGAGCCCAGTTGGAGGTGTGAGATCAGCCCTTAGGAGAGGATCATCAAGGCCATCTCAGTCATATGCTCAGTCCTCAGCTAGTGTGCCGCCATCAGGGCACAGTTGTCAGCAGGGAGGTCGTTTTGGACCAGGTCCAGACAGCAGGAGGTTCCATCAGTCGGGTCGTTCCGGTGGGAGGTTCCAGCAGCAGTGGAGGGCCCCATGCCCTTAGTGTGGGAAGTTTAATTCTGAGCCTTGTTACTTGGATATACCTGTATGCTATAGATGTGGAGAGAGAGAGGCCATATCCTGCGAGACTGCCGCACACCCAGTCAGGGCACAGGTAGGGGTGCTGCTCAGCCCTCCAGTTCATCAGCCGCTAAATCCTCAGCATGCCATCCAGCACTAGCAGGGCGCAGAGCATCTAGGGGGTAAAGCGCGGGGTCAAGGGGGACCCAACCGATGTTATGCTTTGAGTGGTCCCCAGAATGCGGAGGCTTCCCCAAATGTTGTCACAGGTGTTCTGATTGTTCATTCACATGATGTTTATGCTCTTATTGATCCCGAGTCTTCTTTGTCATATGTTACTCTATTTATTGCTTCAAGTTTTGGGATAGAACCCGAACAACTTCATGAGTCGTTCTCTGTGTCGACTCCGGTTGGTGATTCTATTATAGCCGCACGAGTCTATAGGAATTGTGTTGTCACAGTGTGTGGTCGGGATAGCACGGCTGATCTTATCGAGCTAGAAATGGTAGATTTTGATGTTATCATGGGAATGGATTGGCTTTACCCGTGCTATGATAAACTCGACTGCCGAACTAGAATTATGAGGCTCGAGTTTCCTAATGAGCCAGTTATCGAATGGAAGGGGAATGATGTTGTGCCAATGGGTAAGTATATTTCCTACCTTAAGGCCTCAAAGATGATCAGGAAAGGGTGCATCGATCATTTGGTTCGGGTTGCAGAAACCACCTCAGAGGTTCCTGCCCCTAGTTCGTGCATGTTGTGAACGAGTTTCTTGAAGTGGTTCCGAACGAGCATCCTGGGATTCCGCCAGATAGAGAGGTTGATTTTGGGATTGATGTACTGACAGATACGTAGCCAATATCTATTCCCCCTTACCGAATGGCGCCAGCAGAATTGAGAGAGTTAAAAGAACAATTGAAAGATCTATTAGAAAAAGGTTTCATTCGGACAAGTGTGTCGCCTTGGAGCATACAGGTTCTTTTTGTCAGAAAGAAAGACGGATCGCTTCGGATGTGTATTGATTATCGACAGCTCAACAAGGTCACCATAAAAAACAAGTACTCATTGCCTCAGATAGATGATTTGTTCGACCAGTTGCAAAGTGCTAAGTTCTTCTCAAAGATTGATTTGTGGTCCGGGTATCCCTAGTTAAAAATCAAGGAGCAGGATATTCCCAAGACTGCCTTCAGGACTCGATATGGGCACTTTGAATTTCTGGTAATGTCTTTTGGGCTAACCAACGCCCCAACAACTTTTATGGATCTTAGGAATGGGATTTTCAAATCGTTTCTCGACTCCTTTGTGATTGTCTTCATTGACGATATTCTTGTTTATTCGCGGAGTCAGGAGGATCATTCTAATCACCTTAGGGCAGTTCTGCAGACTCTTCATCAGCACCAATTATATGCAAAGTATTCAAAACGTGAGTTTTGGCTAAAATCAGTCACCTTTTTGGGCCATGTTGTTTCTAGGGAAGGGATTCGGGTTGATCCCCAAAAGATTGCAGCGGTGAAGGATTGGCCTAGGCCAACGACCCCGACAGAGATTCGCAGTTTCTTGGGTCTAGTTGGGTATTATCGGAGGTTCGTGGAGGGATTCTCTACTCTCGCCTCCCCATTGACTAAGTTGATGCAGAAAGCATATAAGTTTCAGTGATCCGATGCATGTGAAAAGAGTTTTCAGGAATTAAAGTCGAGATTGACTTCGGCACCAATGTTGACCTTGCCAGAAGGTTCAGAGGGATTTGTGGTTTATTGTGATTCTTCGAGGGTTGGTTTGGTGTGTGTGTTGATGCAATGTGGTAAAGTTATAGCGTATGCTTCAAGGCAGCTCAAGAATCACGAGAAGAATTATCTGACGCATGATTTGGAGCTCGCAGCGGTTGTGTTTGCATTAAAAATCTGGCGGTATTATCTTTATGGGGTCCATGTGGACGTGTTCACAGACCACAAGAGTATTTAGTATATATTCAAGCAGAAGGAGTTGAACTTAAGGCAGCGGAGGCGGTTAGAATTGCTCAAGGACTATGATATGAATATTTTGTACCATCTAGGGAAGGTGAATGTGCTAGCCGACGCTCTTAGTCGGAAATCCATGGGTAGCTTGGCATATTTGGAAGCCGGTCAGAGGCTTTTGGCTCGGGAAGTTTATCAGTTGGCCAGTCTGGGTGTCTGTCTTTCGGCCTCATATGAGGGGAATGTCGTGGTGCGTAATGGAGCGAAGTATTTTCTGGTAGCAGAAGTCAAGGGAAAGCAATTCAGGGATTCGACTTTGGCACAATTGAGGGAAGCAATTCTGAATCTTAAGACTACATCATTTTCACTCGGCAATGATGCCGGTATTTTGTGGTGCCAAGGAAGACTATGTGTTCCAGACGTGGATGATCTTCGGGAAAGGGTAATGGCAGAGGCTCACAATTCCAAGTATTCAGTGCACCTAAGTTCTACGAAGATGTATCATGATCTCAAAGAGATTTATTGGTGGAATGGTATGAAGTGGGGTGCGGCGGACTTTGTGGCTAAGTGTCCGACTTGTCAGCAAGTGAAGGCCGAGCATCAGAGGCCCGGTGGATTAACGTAGCTTATGGAAATACCAATGTGGAAATGGGAGATGATCAATATGGACTTCATGGTGGGGTTACCTCGCACTCCACGTAGGTTCGACTCGATTTGGGTGATAGTGCATCGACTCACGAAATCAGCTCACTTCTTCCCAGTCAAGTCCACCGATACTCCAGAACAGTACGCTTAGTTGTATATCAAAGAAATAGTCAGGCTCCATGGCACTCCAGTATCTATTATGTCGGATCGAGGGGCCCAGTTCACAGCTAACTTTTGGAATAAATTTCAGCAAAGTTTGGGTACGCACGTAAATCTCAGCACAACATTCCATTCACAAACTGATGGGCAGGCAAAGCGGACCATTCAGACTCTTGAAGACATGTTACAGGCTTGTGTATTAGATTTCAAGGGTAGCTGGGATGATCACTTGCCGCTTATAGAATTTGCTTATCATAAAAGTTTACATGCTAGTATTCAGATGGCCCCACAGCATTGTACGGAAAGAGGTGTAGGTCTCCGATTGGATGGTTCGAGGTTGGCGAGGCGGAACTGCTAGGACCGGATCTTGTGCACCAAGCTATGGAAAAAGTTAAATTCATTCAGGAAAGGATGAAGACTTCTCAGAGTCGTCAGAAATCCTATGCGGACGTTCATCGAAGAGATTTGGAGTTTCAAGTAGATGATTGAGTATTCTTGAAGCTGTCTCCCATGAAGGGAGTAATGTGGGTTGGGAAGAAAGGAAAATTGAGCCCTAGGTATGTCGAGTCATATCGGATCGCTCAAAGGATAGGACAGGTGGCCTATCGGCTGGAATTACCCCCTGAGATGTCATTAGTTTACCCGGTGTTCTATGTGTCTAAGTTGAAGAAAGTGGTTGGAGATCCATCAGCCATCGTGCCAGTTGAGACTATCGAGGTTAATGAAGAATTATTATATGAAGAGGTTCCGATTGCTATTCTTGATAGGAAAGTCCGTAGATTGAGGAACAAAGAAATTGCTTCAGTTAAAGTGTTGTGGTGAGTCACCAAGTTGAGGAAGCCACGTGGGAAGCGGAAAATGAAATGAAAGAAAAATATCCCCATTTGTTTGAACAAGTCTAGTAGTGATCGTGCGAATTGTCATCTCTAAGCAATTATATGTTATGTTCAGTTTTGTGCAAAAGCACCCCATTTTCCCCTAATTGCTCTGCTATTGTAACTTCTCAAGTTGTGCCAAAATTGTGTATTTTGTGACTATTTGAGTAATGTGCAACCCCTTGGAGTAAATGAAAATTATGTGAAACTCATGTGATGGTTAAATGATTAATTGAAGTGTAGGTTGATAAGGACTAATTGAAGTGTATATGACATTTTGAAGTAATTGAATTATATGGGACTTGTCGAGGTGACCAAATTATGTGCAAGGCCATGAAATAGCTAGTTATGTGTGGATTTGGTTAAGAACATGTGTTTCGGGGGCTCTCTGACAGGTAGATAGGCCTAATTACAGAGGAAACTCTGGCGAAATTTTCAGAAAACATCGGAGTTAGTAAAAAAAATTGGGGGTTGGCATATTGTGTTTTCAAAACCAAATGATTTCCCGATCCTCATTCGAGGACGAATGATTTCAAGTAGGGGATGATTTAAAGACCCGTAAAATTTCTATGTCTAAAAAAAATACCCGAATAGATCCCTGTGCTGTTATAACTGTAAAAATTCTTAAAACGGCCCCTTTTTGAACAAAAAGTACCCCGAGACTTAAAAGATATAATTTTTCTAGATTTGCGTAGGTCTGCGGTCCACTATGCGATCGCAGATCAGGTATGCAGACCGCATAGTGGTCGCATACCTGGACAATTTGCTGTCCATTTTGAGGACAACTATGCGGCCTAGAATGCGATCACATTTCACGAATGTGGGCCGCATAGTTGTCGTATTATTGCACCTTGACTTTTGCGGAAGGAGTTGTGCGACGCACTATGCGATCGCATAACAGGTATGTGGACCGCATAGTGGTCGCATGCCTGGGCAGTCTACTTTTCTTTTTGGCCCATTTGAAGGCCAATTATGCGACAGGAATGCGGACCGCATAGGAGGAATGCGATCGCATTCCTGACCGCATTTCTGCCTCGGGACTGTTAAATTTTTAATTTAAAAAACCCAACCCCCTGTTTTATAAGACGCCCATTCCCTTCATTTTTAACGATTTTTTGACAAAAAATTGAGAGAGAAAAAGAGATTTTAAAAGGGGACGACTCGAGGTATGTATGTCTAACTTTAATATTCGTAGAGTCACCTTGTTGGTGTCCGAACATTCTATATAAGTTTCTTGCAGAGTATATGTGAATTGATTGTCCGGTTGTATTGAGGTGTGAGACTTCATTCTCTGATTTTCTTAGTCGACTATCGTGAACTGAAATTGTGAAAGGTGATTTCTATGTGATTACTCTGTCATGTACAAGGTTCGTTAAATGCTTGAGTATGTTGGTATGAAAGAATGGTAACAAACTCAAATGTGTAAATGTAACAAGTGATGAAAGGGAGTTGTGAATTGATCTATTTGAACTAAATGGCCATGGAAATATCGTATATGAATCATTGTTGGCAAGGTTTATTGTGGCTTAACTTCATATGGATTGTTGGTTGTAATGAATTTATATTCTTGTTGATGAGCACCTTTGTGGTTGAATTAATGGATGATAAAGACTATTGTGAACACATGATTGTTTGGGTGTTATGAAATTGTACTCTTGATGATATGAAGCCATGTGATTGAATTGTGGGCTGTTACTGTTTGCTATGAAATGTGATGGGCCGGTGGGATCGGGTAGCACGCGCAACGCAAAGTAATAAGGGTGGAGAGGTAACAAGGGTGGAGTGTAAATTGTACGGTGGGATCGGGTTGCACGCCGCAACACGAAGTAATAAGGGTGGAAAGGTAACAAGGGTGAAGTGATCAATTGTACGGTGGTATCTGGTTGCACACCGCAACAAAATGTAATAAAGCTGAAATGTGACTGTCTGGTGGGATCGGGTTGCGCGCCGCAACATGGAGTAATAAGGGTGGATTTTTGAGAAGGAATAAGGGAGGAATGTGATTGTGTTGAAATAAGAGTCTGTGAGACTCTCCATTTGTATTTGTTTCTGTATCACTATGCACTATGTGTTGGTTCCTTTAACTGCTTCCTATCTGTGCATCTCTTGATTTTAATTTAAGTAAAGTTTGCTCATACATACTAGTACTATTCCACAGTACTAACGTGCCTTTTGCCGAGGGTGCTACATCTTTTATATGGATGTAGGTGGGTCTATAGTAGGTAGCTCAGCTCGCTATTAGTGGTGCCTCCTTCTCATCTTTCAACAAGTACTGGTGAGCCCAACTTCCTCCCGGGGCCGTGTGTAATTCATGCCATCTCTTTTGAGTCTGTTATGTATTGTAAGGTATAGCCGGGGCCTTGTTGCCGACAAGTATTGTATAAACTCCTAGTATTCGTAGAGGCTCCGTAGACATGATGTGGGTTTATATATGTATTTTGGGTAGTAACTGTACGTATTCGAAATCGTGGTCCGTATTGGAAAGTTATGTATGTATTGTGTATGTTTTTGGGAATCAATTGTTGAAATGCTAAAAGAGAAATGAACTTAAGTTTTTAAATCCACGCTTAAATACTAAGTTTCTATTGATATGGTATATGGTGCATTGTATATACGGGGGAACGCGTTATGTAGGAAAGGCAATCCAGGTCCGCTTGACCGAGTTCACCTGGTTAGGCGCCGGTCTGGTCCCTCGGTTTTGGGGCATGACAAGAGGAGATCGTGGCTAGAGTTAGAGAAACTAGAAGGGAATTAACACTAGAGTTCCAATCCCGAATTGACATTTTACAAGATTATAAAGGCATTTTGGAGATAGCCATGGACATACAACAGGTTGATTTCGAGCGGGAAAAGGCCAAGCTGGTACAAGAGAGGTGAGCACTCAAAGCTCAAATTAGGCAGAAAAAAGTGATCGCTACCGCTCAATAACAGGAAGAAAGAGAAGCCCAGTTCAAGGTAGTCCATGATCATGAGCGCAGAGGTTTTGCTCCATTAATACAAGGTCTGAGGGATCAGATAGGGGGAGTTGAGTCAAGCAAGGAGTGCCAGATCGCGGAGTTTGAAATAGAAAGACATAACTACCAAAGTATGATCAATCGGTTGGAGGGGGAGTCATTGGAAATTTGGCGCCAAAGGGATATGACCTTGGAGCGCGAGAGTGATGCACTGGATCTAGCTAAGACCCGTGGTCAGCAAAATCAAGAGTTCCACTTGGCTCAGGAACATTAAGGGAAAGATCCTCGAGGTATTCACGTATACCTCCCGAGCTTGTAGGAGTTTTCAGGGAATGACGCCCGAGTGATTTGCTGAAGTATCATTGAACGTCTCCCATCACATATCTACATATTTAGAGAGGATATATCGTGACGTTGGGGTCAGCCGCAGGAATAAGCTCCATGATTACAATAATGGTGGTGGATTCTCCTGAAGAATTTTAGATCTTATTTTAGCTGGCAGTCCATTTTAATTGTTCCTTTGTGGTCTTTGAGTCTGTAAGAGTCTTTTGGTGTTTTGAGTCTTGTTGTTTTGCCTTTTATCCTAAAACGTCTGTTTGAGTCAAGTATGGTCCTGTTTAAATGTTTATATTTATGTGGTTCATGTTTTGAGTCTTATATAAGAAAATGGGAAATCAATGAAAAAGATTTTGTTTTAGAAAAATTCAAAAATGAACCAAAAGATGTTTGTTTTGTAAAAAAAAAGGGTCGTGTCCTTAAACTACGTAATGATCTGATTCATGCAGCGACATGATACATAGGCAACCCCTAAAAGGTTCGATCAAAATATTTCAATAAGGGAACAAAATGAGGTGAGTGAAAAGAAAAGCGAAAAAAAAAATGAGAAAGAGAGAAAAAAAATAAAAAAATAAAAATTGAGAGCGTCAATATGCAACAGCCTTATAAGCCGGGATGAAACATGAAGCCTTCCAAAAGCATGTTAGAAATGGTGAAAATGTTAGGAATATGGCATATTACGTGTGATTCATTTATGTAAAATGCTTAACCTTAACACGTTTGTTGTCTCTTATATAGTAAACTTAAGGTGGTTGGTTTGTGGTGAAACTAGCAAGACATCATTACTTCATCAGATCTTAAGGAAAGGTACCAATGGCTAATAATTATGAAATCGAGTTGGTCAGTGATGACCCCCACAGTCAGTCAGTTGAGCAAGAGTCGGAGGAAGTAAGAAGATTAAAACACCAACTGTCTAATGTATATCAGGCTTGGGTCTCCGGTCAGCCTCCACCTCAGGGTCCCTCAGAAGGAACTTCTACAGTACCCTGGCTACTCAACCACTGCTCCATGCAACGAGCGATCACATTCTACCACCAGGGTGTGTGCCAAACTACAGCTTCCATGCCGCTCCTGGAACCTCTAATGTGTGACCTCCAGCCGCACCGGTCAGGAACACCCCTCTTGTCGTGTCTGGCACACCAGTATATACAATCCTTCCACCACCTCCTATGACGAGGCCAAACAACGAGCCACCATCTCATGCTTGTGATGGACAATACTACTCTCCAAATATGGCTTTCAGGGTCTCAGCTCCATACAACTAGACTCCTCAGTACGAGTCACCGGTGGAAAATGAAAAGCCTGCCAAGACACTTGAGCCAGATGAGATGGCCAGGAAGATGAAAAGTATTGAACAGAACATAAAGAACATACAAAGCCTAGGTGGTCACAAAAGTGTATCTTTCCATGATCTATGCATGTTCCCTCACATCCATTTTCCACCAGGATTCAGGACCCCAAAATTTTAGAAGTATGATGGACACGGCGACCATATTGCCCACTTGAAAAGGTATTGCAACCAACTGAGGGGTGCAGGTGGAAAAGAAGAATTGTTGATGGCGTATTTTGGGGAAAGTCTTGTGGCGGTAGCCTTAGAATGGTTGATCGACCAAGATATCTCTCATTGGCATGTCTGGGACAACATGGCTCAGGACTTCATCAAACAATTCCAGTACAACATAGATATTGCACCAGATCGCAATTCCCTGTCCAATATGAAGATGAAGTCGACTGAAAGCTTTAGGGAGTATACAATCAAGTGGAGGGAGAAAGCGGCTAGAGTCAAGCCACCCAAGGATAACCATGAGTTGATCACTGTTTTTCTGGAGGCTCAAGAGCCTGATTACTTTCAGAACATGATGTCCGCGATGGGTAGACCTTTTGCAGAAGCAATCAAAATAGGGGAGATGGTCGAAAATGGCCTCAAGACTGGAAGAATTGTAAGTTAAGCTGCTCTCAAAGCCACCACCCAAGCTATCCAAAATGGGTCGGGAAGCTTGGCAAATAGAAAGAAGAGAGATGAAGGGTTCATGATGACCTCGGGATCCAAGGAAGTTCAAAGAGGGGCATCGCACCATTATGTGCAAGTTCATCAGGGGCAATCCAGCTACCCTCAACATTATTATCCTCTGCCCATTTCCCAATACTCCGTGGGGCCACCACAATATACAATGTTTAATGCTCAATCCTATGCTCGGCCTCCCAATCAGCAAGTACGGGCACCAGCTCCATGGATCCCCTGGCCTCAGCAGCAAAATATTTGGGCACCCTACAATGCTCGTCCCAAACAGGATTATGGTCGAAAGCAGAGGCCGCCAGAAAAATTCACTCCATTGGCTGAATCATACTCTCGTTTATTCCAGAAGCTGAAGCAAATAGGCGTGATCGGACCCATAACTCCCTACCATATGCATCCTGATTCACATAGATTTCAAGCAAATTCTAGATGTGAATATCATTCAGGTGCCCCGGGACATAGCACGAATGACTGTTGGACTCTAAAAAGAGCTATAGAAAGACTAATTGCTGAAAAACTGATTGTAGTGACAAATGACGAGGGCCCTCCTAATGTGACTGATAACCCCTTTCAAGTACATAACGATATTCACTTTGTGGGAGTGATTGGCCGAGATCAAGAATGCAAGCCAGTTGGTCGAGCAGAAATGACAGCAGGAATGATGCAAGAGGCAACCAAACTGGAAGTCAGTCCAAGCCGAGACGTGTCATTGATTGTGAAAGGTGCCTCGAGCTTAGAAGAGGTAACTTTATTTGTTCCCAAGGTCTCGAGATTTGAATTTCGCTCCAATGTTCCAAGCCCAAGGTTGTATGTCCTTGGAGGCTACCCCAACATAAAGCAGAATCAGGGTGGTATAAAGGGTATAATAAAACCGATCATAATTAAACCTGTTGTGCAATCCCCTGTGACAAACACGAAAACCATTCTTGGAACTACAACAAAACTGTGATGACCTACAAAGGAAAGGAAATCATAGAAGAAGTGGGGGAAACAACCGGGGAGGTGTTACTCTCCAAAATAGTTGAGGAATGCCAAGCAAATCTGAGAAGGCCAATTGCCTATAAAGAAACTAGTCACTGAATAAGAAGCAGAAGAGTTTTGAAAAAGATGAAAGTTCAGGATTACTCAATCATTGACCAGCTGCGAAAGACTCCTGCCCAAATTTCTCTACTACCTATGGTGATACATACAAAAGAGCATGCTCGTGTGCTAATCAAGATCCTGAACGAGGCACATGTCTCAGGGAAGACCACAGTGAATCAGTTAGAGAAGATGGCCAACAAATTTTTTGAGGTGAACAGAATCACCTTTACTGATGATGAACTCCCCGAAGAAGGAGTCCGGCACAATAGGGCTTTACACTTGACTGTTAAATATGAGGGGCACTACATAAAGCGAGTCATGGTTGATGGAGGCTCGAGCATAGATGTATGCCCTCTCTCCACCTTGAAAAGCATGAAGATCAATACAGACAGAATCCGACCCAGCAATGTCCGTATCACTTCTTTTGATGGCTCAGCAAGAGATACCATTGGGGAGATCAACCTCACCATGATGATTGGGCCGATTGACTTTGAAATTGTCTTCCAGGTGGTGGACATGGACACTTTTTATAACTTTCTCTTGGAGGGACATGGATCCATACGGCTCGAGCTGTGCCATCCACCTTACATCAGATGCTCAAATTCGAACATGACAGGCAAGAAATTATTGTTCACGGGGAAGACAAGTCATCCATTTATAAAGACCCGTCAATCCTCTGTATTGAGGCCAAGGAAGGGTGTGAGTCCATTTTCTATCAGTCTTTTGAAGTGGTTGTTGTGCATCCTCGTCTTTCCACCACATCTGTAATGGTGGCTGCACTTATGCTGGGACAGGGTTATGATCCAGGAAAAGGCTTGGGGGCATCGTTGTAAGGAATTTCGGAGCCCATTTCTCCGTTCAGTAACCAGGGCAATTTTTGTTTAGGCTTCAGGCCAACACAAGCAGACGAAGACAAATCCAAACACCGCAAAAAGCATGGATGGGTCTTGCAACAACCTATCACCCACACTTTTTACACTTTTGTCAAGCCACAACTCCAAGAAGGTCAACATTCCTCGGTGCAGGAAAACATTGATGAAATTTGCCATGGACTCAACCAGATGTTCTCTGAAGTGAATATGATCTAGGCTAGTGAAGGCACTAGTCGTGCTGATATGCAACTAATTGGCCCAGACACCATGCTCAAAAATTGGGAAGAAACTCCTCTCCCCACAAGGAAGGAGTCTTGGTAGTTTTCTTTTGTAGCTTCTTTTTTATATTTTAGGTTACTTTCAGGGTTGTAATCCAAACATCTCAGTATGATTATTTTTCTTTGATGTTAACCCTTCTATCCTTTCGAATTCAATGAAATGCAGTTCAGTTTCGTATTAAATTTTGTATTTTTTCCGTTTTCTAATTCTAGTCATTTTGTTTCCATTTCATTTTTGTCAATGCCGGCTTTAATAACATGACATGCATGCAGAATTCACGCTCAGATCTTAAAAAACTGTCTAATTTCGAAATAATGCATCAAGAGGTTGAATATGATGAAGATGAGGTTGTTGAGGAAATAACAAGAGAGTTGGAACCGTTTGAAAATAAGCGTAAGTCCAACCTCAAGGAAACTGAGTCCATTAATATCGGAAGTCATGAAGAAGTTAGAGAAACAAAGATAAGCATTCACACTGAACAAAAAACTAGAGATTCCCTGATTCAACTTGTATTTGAATACATAGATGTGTTTGCTTGGTCTTATGATGATATGCCTGGTTTAATGTCACGACCCAACCTATGGGCCGCGACGGGAACCCGGTACTTTACTCAAATGAATACCAACGTAACATATCTTTCTTATCGTACTATCATCGGTAATGTGCCAAAAGGGTCATCATGACATAACCGAAATAAAACATAAGGAAATGCTACACATAGGACGACCCAACATGATATAGAAACTTATACATGTGACATTCGGGCCCATAAGGCTGACATGATCACTTGTAAACTCAAAACATAGGCTGATAAGGCCATACAAGTATTCATATACCTGACATTTGTCTACAAGCCTCTAAGAGTACATAAACATCATAAGGGTCGGGATAGGGCCCCGCCATACCAATCAATACATTTCCAATTCATATTGACCAAATAGGAAACTCCAGAGAAACTGGAGTGCACCAACACCTTCCGCTAAGCTGATATCCTATTAGGAGAACTCTCAACCCGTCCATCAGAACCCGCGGGCATGAAACGTAGCGTCCCCATGCAAAAGGGACGTCAGTACGAATAAAGTACTGAGTATGTAAGGCAGAAAAGCTGCGTGATACATATATATACATAATCTTCAAAAAACATTCGCTTATGTGGGCATCATCATTATCATATCCTACCCGGCCTCAAAGAGGACTAGGTAAAAACATACCCGGCCACGTGGTTGTTAAAACCCAACTAATCTGTGGTTGTACAAAAGGTGTCGTACCCGGCCGACTATAGCACGGCTCGGTAGAGTAAAATAGATACCATATATAATGCATGCTGTACTCATGGAATCACGCTCTAAACCTTTTGGAGTGACGTAAGGTAGTTGCACCTTCTATTAACATTATGGACATCATACCATGAATATGAACTTCACTAGGACTCAAGGATCATACATAATTTCTTAGAATAACTTTGTAAGGAAAGAACAACATGGACCACCTTAGTTTCTAGGAGTAGATTCATTATGAAATAACGTATCATTTATGTTCGTTTCACTTTAGATCATGATAAAAGAATGAAGGAAGAGCCTTAAAATATCTTATCACAATTTTTCCACTCACCAAGTATAACTCGCCTCTTCGCACCTTAATCTAGAACAATGATAATAATACTATCATTAAGTTACGAAAGGTACAACTATCGCACAATAAACGATAATCTTATTTTGTAGAAAAACGGGCAGCATCTCCCCTATTATACTTACTTCCTCCAAATTCAAGATAACACCAAAAACACAAGACCACAACAACAAAAACATATATACATTATTTTCCAGCCTTATATACACCACAAAATACTACAAAACAACTCAACACGCCGCAATCTCTTCATACACAAAACAACCACCGTAGTAGTGTCAAGACACCTAGAAATGTTATGACGAACGACCAGCCCACAACCCAACATCTATATGGTGTTTCTCCACACCCTTCCTCCTCCAAAAATCCACAAAAAATTAGTGAAATACGCAGCCCAACAGTAACACAAAAGAGTCCACAAAACAGTCTGCTACAAGTCAAATAACTCGAACTCACGGCTTCCGATCACCGTCCCGTAAGTTCTAACTATTAGGAAACACGATTATCAAATTTACTTGATATATAAACACTTAAATACAGATATTACACGTTTATTAACTATGAAGTACCTTCCAAAACTCTAACTACAAATAAAAAAGAGAGGTGGTATAATGACACTTATGTCGTAGGGATCTTTTTAATGTTATCGCTTCTTGATTTCATGCCCGGGATGATAATCTGATTTGAAACCCTAGAATATAGCTTATGGATATGTTTATGGGTGTTTTCTGGTCGTGGTATGCTGAAAAATTAAGAGAAAGACGACCTAATACTTACATATATCAACTTTGGAAAAGTCAAAGAGGTGCTAGCTTGGCACCCTAGCATTGGCCCATCATCCGACGCTTATATCTTTTTATCCGGATGCTGTATGAATGAACAGTTAAGAGATATGGAATACATTCCAAGACATTAAATTTGGTACATAATGTGTCCCAATAATACCTCATATAACACACAAAATGTATTTCTGAAAAAGCATTAGTGACCCACCTACTTGTCACTTATGATTTCTGCGCAGTCTCGCGAAACTGTAAATATATCTCTACTCCTATGTCATATCGATGAATGGTTTAATGTGTTGGAAACTAGAATAATAGATATTCAATTTGGTAGGTAGATCATCCCCTAGTTCCAAGTATATTAGGAGAAAAGCTCAGATACATTTGACCTAAGTTTCAACAAATTTATGAATGTAACTTGTGAAGACCTTTGCCAACTTTTGTTCAAGAACTTGCTTGACTTCAAAACGAAGTACACGGCCATCATACGAAAAAGTTAACTCATATAATAACCTCCTTATCATGTAATGAACCATAGTCGCACCCTAAAGTACATGTTATAACATTCCAAACTCGTCTACTTTCGATGAAACTTATTTTCTTCAATTAGTTTAGCTTCTAAGCTTTCCAACCCTCTCGGTACTTGTTATTCATGATCTTAAATAGTTGTAACCTCCAAGGTAACATTATTAACTTACTTTATATGCTTCCAAATATAATCTTATTTCTTAGCTTACATCAATTGACTTACGACGTACTCTCACGTACGAAAACATGGGGTGTAACATCATTCCCTCCTTTGGAACATTCGTCCTCGAATGTTGACTAATGCACTTATCCGTTTCTTAAGAAATAGATCTTAAGAATACTTTAATATTATCTTTTCCATCTAGGGAGTTGTTCAGTGAATAAATCCAAACGCTAGGGCAATCCTCCATTTAGGCCTCTTTCTCATTCCACGACTTGTGGTCGAAATTCTTCCAATCTTGTAACTGTTTATACCTTCTGTCATGCAGCCTAGACGACTTTGTCCTTGTATGTGCGTCTATGCAAATCTTCTCTCATTGTTCCTCCTATTTTTAGCCAATCTCTAAATTTCACTTTGGGAACATATACAGAACTTTGACAAGTTGTCCCTCTGGGCATCTATAGGTGTACTAAAGTTCTTCGCTTGGTACTTTGTCTAACTTATGACTAGTGCTATATTTTGTTTCATGGCCTCAGTTATCTATGCTTATGGATTTACTACAACTAGGTAGGTCATATTGTACTATAACTCTTACTTCAGTTTATTATTATCGAGGCCTGCCACCCAACTCCAGGTTACTCTCTCCCTGCTTATCCTATATGAATAAATCTAAGCCATTTAATGCTACTTTATTACTATTCATCTTAATAATGACAGCCTAATCTCATTTCATACTTTGTAACTTTCATCCATCTATGGTTGATTCACCTTAATGTTGATCTATGATCTACCACTGAGTAACTTGAAACCTCTTATGTAATATATCTTCACTAGGTCTCACGTCTCATCGGGGAACATCTGAAGAGATTTTCCTACTCCACTTAGGGAAGATACTATACTCCAATAACTGTATTTCATAGCATCCTAATGTGATTCATCCTATCGGGGGGGGGGGTATTCTAATCCTGTTTCACCCATGAAATACTTTTTTTTCTTTAAATCATTACTCAATCAAAGGCCGAAACATCATCGTCTTATCATTTATCACAGTTACAACCTTACTTTACTACCAGGGTAGCATTCCATCTCTTCTAAATGCTCCTAGTTTTAAGCTACTTTGAGTTCACTCATGCTATGTTGAGCTTTTTATAACTTTATGGAAAACATCAGCTATCTTGTTGTGATGGTTTTAATCCCGAGGACTTACCTATTCTCGTAACCTTCTCATTCACCTTTTTCTTATCCTTACTCATGTCTAGCTAAAACCGTGTTTCCTTACCATACTTTAGCTTGCGACCTACGCTTATCTATTTATACTACTCGCAACCTTCCTTTTAACATGCTAGCACCATAGATTTCCTTTCATGCCCTCTCAGTTATCTTTAAATGTAAGCAATTACTTTTCCTGGCCGTTCTGCCACCTGCTGTATGGATACTTGGCATATCTTAATGCCCACGAATACTGGAGTTCCCTGTATCTCATATGATCTCAATTATCAACTCTTGATTTTTTTTTCTTCTTCCCATTCATTATCCACGATAGGTTCCACTTACTTATGGAGTGTATACAATATTGTAGTGAGAAAGTTTCCATAAGACCTTTTCTTCTTTAGGTCACTATGCTTATGTTGAAGCCTTCTTCCTTATTTCCTCAGCTAGTCTTTCGTTGTACTACATAGTGGATACCCTCCCCCTCTTGTAAATCTGCGAGCTTGTTACATCATATACCCAAAGGAATTTTTGATGTTCTTACTCACCTATTATTATCCTTAGTTACTTACATCAACGCCCTTGTGCTCGTAAGGTTTCTTCTGAAGTGAACTTTGAATATCTCCCTAGTGGCACTTTCTTTTATTTTCGCAACACTTATACGGTACCTTTAAGTACCCAATCTCCTATCTTAATATTACTCAAGGATCAAGATGGCATCATATCTGCGAAACTGAATTCCCTATGTTGGGTTTCACTACGTTTATCTTGCACGATCTGTTGATTTATCTATGACCTCTTGTTTAGCTATAACTAGGCTCTTCCTGAATCAACTACAGACTAATCGTTGGTCCATTCTCATATTTATATTATGCATAACCTCTTTTGGTTTATCTCATTTGTCTTAACTTACCTCTCGTACGAGATCCTTATATATCAAGTGTTCATTTCCACTTATTTAGCAATATCATCGAGTGCAAAACCCTTATTGATTCTCTCCGGCGTCATGCTTGCATAATGTTCTGGAGTTATATTATACCTATAGGATCTGAACAAATGCAATATCATTCCTTTCGCCTTTCTACCGCATTCCTCCTTTTTAATCCATAGTTACCATATCATCTTTGGCATCTTTGCACATATTCACTGACATCACTCGCCTTGCGGTAACCCTTATGTACCAAGGATAACAAAATTCCTTACCTGTGAGGGTGACACTTAGTGTAACTGGCCCATACAGTCCCTTAAGCTTAACTTTAACTTTAGGAATTAGACAGCTCAGATGGATCAGGCATCCAATACAAAATGTATGTCATGATTCATTGAAGTCGGCACATACTTCTAGATAAGTCTCCATATTCCTTTCCCCGAAAGGGACACCTTTTATTTAAGCACAGTCCTTTATCACCTTCAATTATTCTTCTGTTTTTACCCATAATTTTCTTTGAGTCCCTTTCCGTCTAATCTTGCATCAAAAGCAAAGCAAAGAAATGGCTGCAAAACTAGCTACAGTTTCCCCATAATATCAAGCACAATTTGGGGCATATATGGCATTGACGAAGGCATAATCCATCCGTGATTTCATTTGATACGGCAAACAAAGTGTCTAAAGAAACTAAAAAGGTTGCCTAAGCGAGACCTGCTTCATGAGAAAAGTTGATAAGAACTATGGACACAAACTGGTACTGGGTGCAAGACAGTTGAGTTTGATTTTAAAGGGAAAAATTGCCTTGCCTTAGGGACAAGGGTTAGCGGTACCATGGGCATCCGAGTATGAAACAATCAGGGGCAACATCGGAAAACAAGGTCTCCAGAATACAAAACAGAGTATCTGAGCACCTCGGTACCACACTGATAGAATCACCTCTTCAGTAGTGGAGTTGCCGTGAATTCAAACTACAACAGGGAATCAAGGCCACAAACCAACCACCACTTTGAAAACTCACAAATTTTTCTTTGTTTGAAGCAGGAACAAAGAAGTGCAGAATGGCGATTCTCAAAGGACTAATGTTACCAAACATAAGCTCCTTAAAATACCCATTTTCTTTTATTTTCATCATGCATCACTACTGTATACATCTCCTATTTTTGTAGCTAAACTCGAGTAGAACTGTTCGCCTAGGAGGATCCAGCTTATAGTTCCGGGTAGAAGTACTCTTCGCTCAGGTTATTTTACGTAGCTTAACTCAAGTAGAACCCTTTCACCTAGGGGGATCTAGCTCATAGTTCCGGGTAGAAGTACTTTTCGCTCAGGATGTTTCACGTAGCTTAACTCATGTAGAACCGTTTTGCGTAGAGGGATTCAACACTTTATCAGTAATATAGGGTACCACCCCTGGTTACACTCCTTTTAGTAATACATGGTTCCAATCCCTGGTTACATTTTCCTTTCAGTAATACAGGGTACCAACCCCTAGTTACATTTCTTTCAGTAATACAGGGTGCCAACCCCTGGTTACACTCCTTTCAGTGATACAGGGTATCAACCCCTGATTACATTCATTTCAGTAATACAAGGTGCCAACCCCTGGTTACATTCCTTTTTAGTAATATAGGGTACCAATCCCTGGTTACATTTCTTTCCAGTAATACAGGGTACTAACCCCTGATTGCATTCCTTCCTAGTGATACAGGGTGTCAACCCCTGGTCACTTTCCCTTTCAGTAATACAGGGTACCAACTCTTGGTTACATTCCTTCCTAGTGATACAGGGTGCCAACCCCTGGTTACTTTCCCTTTCAGTAATACAGGGTACCAACCCCTGGTTACCTACCCTCTTGGTAATGTAGGGTACCCTTATTACAAAATTTTATCTCTTTTAGCTATTTTATACTACTGTATTTGTGTGCCTTTCAATAAAATCGATAGTTTATAGCTTTCGCTGATAACTCACAAAATTTTCCTAGTTCAAACTGGGGCAGAAAAATTTTGTTCATTTTGTTCGTCTTTGATGGTTTTGTAGGCCCCGCCACAGAGCACAGGTTGTGACGATCAAAGCTTTCAATTTCAGTTATCATTAGAAGGACGATCACATGATAGTTGGAGTTAACTTTGACAATGTGTCAGTAACCCGGTTTCTTAAGATTCATCTTCTCAAGTTCTAATCCATAAAGCAAGCAATCAAGATTGAGTCATAATCTTTTCTTCAAGGAGAATTAAGATCCAATCTAAGGTCAACACAAACGAGCAAGTCAAGAATCATGATTTGACTCTAGAAGGCACATAGATAGGAATTTTGTAAATCTTAGCTTGCAACAATATGTAGTTCTCTTCTTCTTTTGATGTAAGCAGCAAACAACAACAACATCAGCATCAGCAACATCAGTCTTAGATCTTGTGTCCAGTAGTCCCAGCTACCAAATTTTCAAAGAACTACATTGACCTGATTCCTTTATAACCAGAGATATGTAGACAACCTCAGAAGTAAGGTTCGGTCATCATTTTTTGAAAAAATATTTTCAGTGGAGTGATATGTGAACAAAAATTAGCCATAGCATTCACTTTTCTTTGCATAAAAACTCTTCATGTTCTCGAGCAAAGAGGGGCACGTGTGAATACCTAATTTTTGCACCATTTAAATGCTCCTAAAGTTGTAAATGTTAATTCTCCTTCAATCATTATTTTTCTTATATTTTGTGCATTTTTAATTGAATTTGTCATAAAAATACAAAAAAAAAATTAGTTCTTTCTTCATTTTTGCATTTTAGGAATTAACTAACTATCCAGTTGGTAAATTAATCTAGTTAATAGATCATTTGAATAAGTTATTTAATTAACTAATTTATATGCGTAAATTTAGTTTAATAAGTAGGATTAAGAGAATTAGGCCAAAATTGAATTGATTTAAGTGGCCAAAAGTGCAATGGCTAATCCATAAAAGGGTTGCCAGTAGATCATGAAACGACATAGTTTAGTACCTAAACTACGTCGTTTTGATAAGTAAATGTGGGATCAAATCTCATCCCTCCATTCTGCTTGATCCAATGGCTTAGAACCATTTCACTCCAAATATAAAGCTCCAAAAATCTTAAACACCTCTCATTTCACTCCATAACCAAATTCTAGCTCCCTCCTCACTCTCTTTCTTGTTTGCTGCCACTGCCACTGTTCGCCGCCGTGGCGGTGGCTCCAATCCACCCTAAAAATTCACCCAAACTTTCTCTCTCCATCCCTAACACTAATCAAATACTCAAATCCTTTAATTCTCCCTCAAACTCCACGAATTTTAGATCTAAGAAACCCTAGCCGCCACTTTTTTGCCTAAATTCGTAAAGCTCCTGCCACCACCACACTACAATACCTATATCAACGGATAGAGTCCTCAAGACCTACCTATTAATGTCAATATCATCCTGAAAATCCAACGATAAGTTTGCCGACCACCTATACTGCTACTCGCCGCCAACCTGTTGCCGACCGCCACTCGGTGTCCTCCCGTTTCTCTCTTCACACTGGCCTCAAGTGAGGTCTTGTTGTCGATTTTCATTGAAACTAGCCTCAAATTCTCGGGATACATGGTTTTGATAAAAGTCGACAATAGACATTTGTTCGAGTTGTATCACTGCCTCGCCATTAGCTAGCTGCCTCTGATGCGTCATTTTGTTCGGTATACATCAATATTCCCCTTATTTTTTTATTTGCCCGTTTGGTTTTGAATTAGTTTAATTTTCTCTATTTTAATTAGTTAATAAGTGTTTTATGCTAGTTTCATGAAAAAAAACCAACAAGATTAGTTGAATGGTGTATTTAGTTCTCATAAATCGATTGACTTTAGTTTAATTTATTTGAATATTTAGTTCGATTACATTTCAAGTCTTGTTTCTGTTTTGCTAGTTCGTAGTTGATTTGAGTTTGAGTATATAAGTTGAATTTCAGTCATGTGTTGATAAAAAGCTGAATACTTGAGTATAGGGTATATAGTTGGTTACTTTTTACCTTTCAAAGACTTTTGGAGTACTAAATTCCAAAAGGTCTGTCATTGTTTGGTAAAAACACTGTGTCTTGGACAGATTTTAACCAAAAATCTATCCTTTGAATAGATTGGACAGATTTTTGGTAAAAATTATGTCCAAAGGACAAATTTTCAATAATAATTCATGCCCCTCCTCTCCTATAAAAATACTCTTTCTTTTACTTTAGAACACACTTTTGATCACACACTATCTTACACATTTTTAGAATGCTTTTCACCCTCTAAAAGACACAACTTGAGAGAAAAATCAGCCGCTAGACATCAAATACTGAGCTGAATTTGAGAGCCTTTGAGAGTTAGAACTCCAAAAGCATAAAGCTTTCCAAAACCAAAGTTCTTATAGTTAGTTATAGGGTTCTTTCCCCTTTGAATTTGTGGGTGCCCAAGGTCTATTTCTGGGTGGGTCATTTCATTGGTTTAAAAGCTGCTGGTTGTTGCTATATTTTGCTGCCTTACTGAGTGTCATTTTACAACTGCTATTTATTATTTTCTGCGATCCAGGTAACTCCCTCAATTGTCATTGTAATTGTTGATCCAAGAATGAGTGAAAGATGAGATGTTTTGATTTTCTTTAGTTTATTCTATGCCTGGAATACTTTCTGCTCTTGTATGAAGATTGATGTATATAGTAAAGTAAATGTAATATAATGATTCTAGCTTCATTATTCCTTTGTCATGTTATTAAGATCTGGGAATATAAGTTATGATTGGTATTTGAGTTACAAAATTCGTGATGTATATGTTGGTTCATTGTTTAAGCTAAGATCGATTTTAACCTGTATCCTAGTGTTAAAAATGATATTTTCTTTCATGGTTAGTTTCTTTTAGTATTATTTTGTTCTATTCTAGATGATGTGCTTAAGTTATGTGTCTGGGATTTTTTTTTTTTTTGGATTTTTTTTTGTTTGACAAAAAGAGTTTGAATATTTGGAAGATAAATTGACAAGAGTTTTCTTGTCTTTTCATTTTGATCGTTGGGAAACGTTATCATAAGGCTCAAATCTAGAAAAATCTTAAACGGTTCACTAGGCCTTGGCTCGTTGGTTTTATTAAAAATATAGTAAATATTTTTTCTTTGCTATGAATATTTATTTTAAGATATTGGCTATATTTTCTCTTGGGTCTGTTGGACATGATATGCTATGAAGGATTCTAATAAGTTGGGAAATGTGATTTTTGTCATTTTGTTTTAATTAAAATTAAAAAGAATGTTAGTTTAATAAGATATATTTTTCTTTCCTTTCTTAATTAATAACTAAGTTCCTAACTAATTTTATCGTCTGTTCAAGTTGGCCAGTTGTCCTTAATAACAAGCTATCCCTTTCTTATAATAGATAAGTTGACCCAATCTCTTTAAATGATATGCTTCTCCAAATAATAAAATTTATAATTAATAAGTAACAATAATATTTAGCATTAAGCAATCGTTAGTTACGTCTTAGTAATTTATTTATTTTTGCGATCACGGACTCGTTTGCATTATGTTATTTTTGACATTTAATAATTAACTCTCTAAAAAAATTTCTCACAACAAATTATTATACCATATCCAATAGCTTAGTTAATTTTAATTTAATTAATCCTTTGCTGAAATCGCTGATTCGCTTGCATTGCGTGATTATGACGACGTCATTTATCCAAGCAAAATTTAATTCTATTAATCAAGAAATAGAAGCGGATAGGCAAAACATAAAAAATCATATAAATCACTGTTTTGTCAAAAATTAAGTCAAGCCAAGTTTAAGTCAATAAAGAAATCGTGCTAGAACCACGGGACTCGGGGAATGTCACAACTCAAATTCCCAACCCACGGGATCGTGATGGCGCCTAACACCATACTTGCTAGGCAAGGTAATGTTAAAGGGCTTCAACATTAAAATCAATTAAAAACATAATACTAGGTCTAATATTATTCACCAAAAAATTCAGAATAATGTGTGAAATAATGAAATGAAACTCGAAACTAATACCAATGTCTAGCTACCCAAGACTTGGAGTCACAATACGAACAACTAAAGAATACTACAAGTATTTTGCTGAAAGAAATATATATCTGTTTTAAATGAAATAAATAGCAATCTAAATAATGTGGAGAAGACTCCAGGAATCTGCGGACGCCGGCAGATCTACTTTGTGTCTTCGTACAAATTCTCAGCTACTACTCAATAACTCAACTCTGGCCGGAACTTGGATCTGAACAAGAAGTGTAGAGTGCAGTATCAGTATAACTGACCCCATGTACTGGTAAGTGCCGAGCATAACCTCGACGAAGTACTGACAAGGCTACGGCGGAGCCTTTATAACATAACCTGGATACAATATATAATAAATCAAGAAGGGAATAATAAACTAATTAAACAGTATCTTGCAACAATTAATAAAACAACTCGTTAACTCTTCTAGATCTTAGCTATAACCAATCCTCACAAAAATTTTACGTTTCAGTTTAAAATAACGATAAAAGTAGAGTATGGGAACAATAGAATAAACCCGTAAGTTTAACAGTCTTTATCATATAATCAGTAAAACATGAATATCCTCCCTTATTGATCCTTTTTGCGGCGCGCAACCCGCTCCCACCTGTCCACCCTTATTGCTTCTCCCTATATATATCACCCTTATTTCTCCTGTTGCAGCATGCAACCCGATCCCACCTGTCCACTTTATCACTCCTTGTGGCGGCATGCAACCCGTTCCCCCCAGACAGTTACATTTCATTATTTATAATAAAAGGGTTCAACAAATTAGATCAGAGTCTTTCACAATATTTATGTCTCAGTACTCTTGTCTCAACAATGTAAACAAAAAGTTGTACTATTCAGAAGTTTCACCAATTATCATCACACAATGAAACCAATCGGAATGTATCATAAAGACTGTCAACCAGCTCAACCTTTTATGTATCACAATGAATCCATGGGAACAATTAATACTTTCAATGTGTGAAACAATATTCAACGACAAGTAGACGAAAACCAGTGGACATGGAGGCATCAAAATCATGAAAGCAATTAAGACAGGAATATAATAGATTGGAATGGGGGAAAGGTCATGTTAAACAGATAATTTGGTGGTGCATAGATACTCGCCACCTCACCTATACACCACACACATAAAATTTCACATAACATTTAAGTTGAAGATCCCTATTCCCTCAAGTAAAGGTTAAGCCAAACACTTACCTCAATTCCACAAGCAGTTCATGCTCAAGCATAAAATTTCGCTTAGAATTTTCCTCTAACCCGCTCGAATCTAATCACAATTGGTTCAATATCATTAATTATTGCTAAAGACATTAACTTTAATGAAAAATCATTGTTTTCCTATCAAAAGTCAAAAGTTGACCCCGGTCCCGCTTGGTCTAAACTCGAGGTTTGGACCTTCCCAGGCCTTCTTCGCATTTGCGACAATATAGTCGCATTTCCCAGGCCGGCAGACTTCGCATTTTTTGCGAAGCCTGATCTCGCATTTGCAAGATAACACCAGATGCACAACTGAGTTTTCTTAAGTTCTAATCACTCCGTGGCCTATCCAAAACTCACTCGAGCCCTCGAGGCTCCTAACCAAACATGCACACAAGTCTAAAAACATTATATGAACTTGCTTGTGTAATAAAATCATCAAAAACTACAAATTTAACCTCAAACTCATGATTTTCCTCAAGAACACTTCATTTTCATAATTTCTCAACCGGACGTCTGAATCACGTCAAATAAATTTCGATTCTCACCAAATTTCACATATAGGACTCAAATGCCATAAAAACCTGTACCAAGCTCCGAAACCAATACAGGCCTGACACCAACGATTTCACAGATTAGTTCATTTCTATATTTCTTTAATAATCCAGCAAAATAAGTCAGGGACCTCAGAATTCCATTCTGGGCATACGCCCAAGTCCCATATTTTACTGCGGACCTCCTGAGATCGTCGGAATACAGATCTGGGTCCGTTTACTCGAAATATTGACCAAAGTAAACTAAAATCAAATTTAACTCTCAGAATTTATTATTTCATATGGTTTCACGCCCAGACTGCGCACGCAAATTGAGGTAATTAAAAAATCTTTTTAAGGCTAATGAGCCCGAAATAGGGGTTTAATTCATAAGATGGCCCTTTGGGTCATGGCAATCTCCACCTCTAAAAAATTATTCGTCCTTGAACGGACATATAAAATTACCTGAACTAGCAAACAAGTGGGGATATCTACTCTGCATGTCCGACTTGGACTCCCAAGTAGTTGCCTCAGCACGATGACCTCTCCATTGCACTCGAACTGAAGGGTAACTCTTTGATCTCAACTGACGAACCTGCCGGTCTAAAATGGCTATCGACTCCTCCTCATATGTCAAATCTTTGTCCAATTGGACAGAGCTGAAATCTAACATGTGGGACGGGTCACCATGATATTTACAGAGCATACACACATGGAATACCGGATGAGTTGAGGATAACCCTGGAGGCAACGCAACTCTATAAGCCACCTCCCCCACTCTATCAAGAATCTCAAATGGCCCGATATACCTAGGGCCCAGCTTACCCTTCTTCCCAAATCTCATAACACCCTTCATGGACGAAACCCGAAGTAATACCCTCTCTCCGACCATGAATGCTACATCACGAACCTTACGGTCGGCATAACATTTTAACCAAAGAATTGGATTCTTTGCCCAAAGCTATTTTAAGAAGAACACGGGTTTCAGATAACCAAAGAATAAGATTATAATTGTAGGCAAACTTAAAAATGGAAAGCAGTAAGATGCACAAGAAGTAAGTATATTGCAATAGTAGTTCAAATATTTTTTTTCCACTTACATGTTCTATTTTTCTCCTTGATATAGGGAATTTCCTAACATAACCTCTGCCTTTTTTGGTGATTGAGCATTAATGACTAATAATGACTCTAATGTAACATCACAATGAATCAACCGTAACTGCAGAGTGAATGTTGCATAACGTATGGATCTCTAATTCGAAGATCTCTGAATCTGTCCTTTATTCTGTCCAAATACACTTTTGACTGTGTCTCTTCATCTTCTCAATCAGGTTCAGACTTCCGTAGCTAATTAACCCATGGGTGTTATTTGCCGTGCCTCTTTTCCTCGTACCTCTTCTTAGAGTCCCGTCCAGCTGTCGTGTCTTCATTGCTCCATGTAGACTACTGAGTCATCAAGATTTATTACAAGTGTGCAGCTCTTTTTTTACCAATACAGATAGTCCCCCCACTTACCTTATATTTATCAATTAATATTTGGTAAGTGGATACTCATTTATGGCGGGAATATTTTGCCGCCGCTTTACTCGAATCATTGTATCTTTTCCTGTACATAAGCGTCGATTATCACTTCCATTTAATGCTTATGCCATGTGGCATTCTTGGGTTGGTTCTGCAATTATTCAGCGTCTTTTAGGGCTTTCTTGCGGCTGTATCAGTCATGAAGTGACATCTTCAATTATGGTTTTCATATCATTGCTTTTTGTTTATTTTTTGACAGTTGTCTTCGAGTATAAATACCCTCTTTTCCTTTTCTTTCACAAAAAGCTTCTAACTTTCAAACATTATTTGTAAAGAACTTTTCTCTTTGCCTTTGTAGATATGTCTTCTTCAAACCAATCTAAGAGAGTTATAAACGTTGATGAGTTGACACCCTCTACTGCTCCGACTCGGAGTCGGAGGGGTGGTAAACTGAGGAGTTTAGGATCTACTCCTTCGAGAGGCTCTTCTTCTTCTCATATTGTTTCCCCTCCTTCTACTAGGTCTTTAGTCTCCCCAAGAGCTAGGGTTTCCAGGTCTCTGTCCAGGGTTAGAGAAAATCACGAACCCCTACGTGAACCATGAGTTGATAAATCATTCCTGCTGAGTTTACCTTCACTAGGGATATTCAGGTTCTTGTAGACCATTCGTTATCCCTTGATAGTTTTGATAGGTATCGCACTCTTATTACCGAAGGTTTGATTCCCCTTGTTCGCAGGAATGTTCTTAGGAGTCTGATTTTCCCATTGTTATTCCGAATAGTAATCAAATCATAACGTCTTACAAGACGAGACATTCTTTTATTTACACTTACCCTTTATCTCTAGGGTTTAGACCTGCTATTGATCCAGTCATCATCGAATTTTTTCGTTTCTTCAACATTTTCTTAGGACAAGTTGGTCCTCTTGTGTGGCGGGTTGTCACGTGTCTTAGATGTTTAGCGTCTTTAGCTTCGGTTCCTTTTTCCTTCAATCACCTCATTCATCTTTATTCCCCTACCTTATTTTGTGAAGGGTTTTCACTCTGGCTGCTAGGAGCTAAAAAGTGTTGGTAACCCCTGATGACGATAAGGATAGAGGTTGGTACCTTCGATACGTTGTTGTGCCCACTGCTAGTTTAGTGGGCGAGGAAAATCTTCTCTTCCTTGAGAAGTGGAATCGCGCACGTGAGTACATTTTAGCTCACATCTGTTAATTTCTTCTCTTTGATTTAAATTTTTTATTTACACCTTAGCTATTTTCTTCCTCTTTCAGCAATCATGGGTACTGTTGAGAATGCATCCGGTATCCGTGATTGGGTAGAAAAGCTATTGTTGGTTGCTCCATTGGAAGAAAGATCTTTGAAGTACTTCTCCGTGAAGTATGGTTGGAAAGTGAAGACGCATGGTAAGTGAAACTTTTGTTTTCTCTTCATTTCCTTACTCAAGCTTCTTTTTCTTCGTTCGTTCAACCTTTTTCCTTTTGATAGGGTTTTCTGCTCGGAGGATGTCTGCTGCATCCATTCCGAAGATGTCTTTGGCTCAGGCCCAGGAGATTATTACTGGTTCCTCTTCTTCCAAGAGTAAAGTTGGTGGGTCTAAGACCTAAGAAGAAGAAGAAGAAGAAGAAGAAGAAGAAGAAGAAGAAGAAGAAGAAGAAGAAGAAGAAGAAGAAGAAGAAGATGATGATGATGATGATGATGATGAGGGCATTCTAGTGCACAGGTCACGTAGAAGAAGAGTGGTCTCAGATGATGAGTCTACACCTGTGGCAGTGTCTCCCCTACCTGAAGTCAGACCTTCTACCCCCGGGGATTCTTCTTCTTTTCTTGCTCGTGATCCTGTGGATCATCTATTCCACGAAGGTTTTGGCACTGCTGTTAATGAGGCATCTCTGGCTGTTTTTGCTCCCTCCTTTAGAGAAATCTCTTCATCCGTTCCGGCTATTTCCACTGCTCCTTTGGCTATTTCTGCTCCCGCTGCTGCCTTGCCCGTGGCTTTCTCAGCTCCTCAAGTTGTCATGCCTGAGACTTCTTCAGCTCCACAAATTTCATTGCTCGTGGCTTCTTCATCTCAGCCTGCTTCCGTGCCTCCTGTAAGAGAAGTAAGGTCTTCCAGCAAGGAGATGAGGCAAGTGTTAATTGAGGTTCTGGCTGATGGGAGCCTTTATAAGAAATCCGGCCAACCCGAAGTGTGGATGAAGCCTTTGATTGGCCTAACAGATAGGAACAAGCTAGATAGTCACAGTTCTCTTGCCTGGGCTAATGAGGTTATTCATTCTTATGCATGTAAGTACCGTATCTAATTGATTTTGTTTTTGTAGATCAATATCATAGGCACAGAACTCATGAAGAGGATTTCTAACATGGAGCAAGAGCTAAAGGAGTGGCATGCTTAAGCAGGGAATTGGATGGGGCAATATGAAAGCCTGAGGCTCGACATGGAAGCCTTAGAAGAAGAAAAGAATACCTTGGAGCGGCATATGAGAGTTGTGGCTGCGGAGTTGGCAGTAGAGAAGTCTTCTTCTAACCAAGTGGACAAAGACAAGAGCATTCTTGAGTCTTCGTTTGTTGAGGAATTATCCCGTGCCTCGGTAGAAGTTAGGAGCTTGAAAGCCTTACTAGAGCAGAAGGAGGAATATTCAGGCGAGCTTGTACAGTCACTTACCCGGACTCAGGAGGATCTTCGCATTACTTTAGACATAACCCAATCTTTGGAGGAGTCAATTATTCCTTTGAGGGCTGCCTATGAAGCT
>ML434179.1:16535-47903 GCA_005239525.1 Nicotiana knightiana | reverse complement strand
CATCCGTTCCGGCTATTTCCACTGCTCCTTTGGCTATTTCTGCTCCCGCTGCTGCCTTGCCCGTGGCTTTCTCAGCTCCTCAAGTTGTCATGCCTGAGACTTCTTCAGCTCCACAAATTTCATTGCTCGTGGCTTCTTCATCTCAGCCTGCTTCCGTGCCTCCTGTAAGAGAAGTAAGGTCTTCCAGCAAGGAGATGAGGCAAGTGTTAATTGAGGTTCTGGCTGATGGGAGCCTTTATAAGAAATCCGGCCAACCCGAAGTGTGGATGAAGCCTTTGATTGGCCTAACAGATAGGAACAAGCTAGATAGTCACAGTTCTCTTGCCTGGGCTAATGAGGTTATTCATTCTTATGCATGTAAGNCGTTCGTAACAGTTTTTTATTCAAATTGGGGATTTCATCCGTAACTGTTTTTGTTGACAACAGTTTTCAATAAGCACGAGGGAAATGCTCTTACATCCGTAACTTTTTTTTTACAGTTTTTTGAACAAGTACAAGGATTTTGGTCTTTCATCTTTAACTGTTTTATTTGATAACAGTTTTCTATATGAGTACAAAGATTTCGTAACTGTTTTTAGTTACAACAGTTTCAAATGAGTACAATGATAATGATCTTTTATCCATAACTATTTTGAATAAGTACAAAGATGTGCATTTCTTCCTCGTAGCTAAAATTTTGCCTTTTAACCTGAACATGTTCAAAGGTTTTTTGGATTAAGCTTTGTGTTCGAGTCTTTGGCTCGTTCGGTTTTTCTCGTATCACTTGGCTTGTTGGATCGACGGATCTTCAGGCTCCAGCTTTGACTTTTTGATAGTCTTTTTTGCTTCGTCCTTGCCTTCCATACTGTATAGTTCCCCAAGTGTTTGAGATATGAAGAATGAAATCCAAGCACTTGACTATTCCTTCCTTGTGGTCCTTTTCCGGAAAAGGAAAAACATACGGGACTCGAAGGTATATAATTTTTAGATGATGACTGCTTAACCCTTTAAAACGTCCATCAGAAAGTGTAACTCTAGACCGGGAATTTAGTTATTTCCTCGAGTCTTTGCATGTCTAATATCATCATCTGGTGATGGGTTAGTTTTATGCCTATTATCTAAAAAGGTTAGTAAAATTTTAAATGTTCAAAATAAAATCGAATGTGTGATACCTGACCGGGGGTACGTCTTTTCCTTAAAAGTAGTACTTCTTCAAGTGAATGGCATTCCAACTTATTGGTAGGATTCCGCCGTCCATAGCTTCCAACTCGTAGGCGCCCTTCCTTACTATGCCTCGGATTTTGTAGGGTCCTTCCCAGTTTGGATTTAGCTTTCCTGCGCCTGCTTCTTTCGTTGATTGAAAGACTTTTTTGAGGAAGAAGTCCCCAATCTTGAAGTACCTGAGATGAGCTTTACGGTTGTAATAACGCTCTATGATTTGTTTTTGAGCTTCCATCTGTATCAGTGTTGCTTCTCTCTGTGGTTCGAGCAGGTCCAGATTGGTCCTCAATTCTTCATCGTTTGCTTCCTCTGTGGCTATTGTAAGCCTTAAGCTTGGTTCGCCAATCTCTACATGTATTAAGGCTTCTGAGCTATTATGGGCCATTATCACACACAATCTCCTTTGGTATCCCAAAGTGGCATATTATGTTTCGCCATAAGAAACTTTTAACTTCCTTTTCTCGCACCTGTTTGAACGCTTCCGCCTCTACCCATTTTGTAAAATAGTCGGTTATCACGAGGAAAAACCATACTTTTCCTTTAGCTGTGGGAAGAGGTCCCACTATGTCCATCCCCCATTTTATGAAGGGCCATGGGGATATTATTGGGTGCAATAATTCTGCAGGTCGATGCATGTTATTATCAAACCTTTGGCATCTATCGCATTTGGACATGAAGTCCTCGGCCTCTTCTTCCATCTTAGGCTAATAATATCCAGCTCTGATTAAGGTTTTCACTAAGGATCTCGGCCCTTAGTGATTTCCACAGTGTCCTTCATGGACTTCTGTCATCACAAACTCCGTTTGGTTAGGTCTGAGGCATTTTGCTAGGGGACCTCCAAACATTTTGCGATATAACAAGTTGCGAATAAGGCAGTACCGTGCAGCTTTGCGGCGAAGTGCTTGAGATGTTTTCTTGTCTTCAGGTACGGTGTCGTTCTTTAAAAAATTTTGGATTTCGTTTCTCCAATCCCAGTTTAAATTGTTGAAAGTTACCTCATTTCTATCCTAGTCGATCGCTGAATGGAATAGATGAACGACAACTACATTATCCTTGTTTGTTACTTTCGTGACTGGTGCGAGGTTAGCTAGTGCATCTGCTTTTGCATTTTCCTCTCTAGGTATTTGTACTACCTTCCATGTTTTGAATTGTCTCACGAGCTCTCGTGCCTTTTCCAGATACTGTAGCATCCGAGTCTCTCGAGCGATGTAAGTCCCGTGCATTTGATTTACTACCAGTTGGGAATCGCTTTTGATCTCGATTTTCTCTATTGAAAGCTCTCGTGCAAGTTCTAACCCTGCAATAACAGCTTCGCACTCTGCTTATTTGATAGCATGCCGTTTCTTTTCACCCGTGGGTGATTTTAAGACTTTGCCTAAGCCAGCACCTTTTATATTGGAAGAACCATCGGTAAATAGGGTCCATAGACTCGGATTAACACTGTTGAAGAGTTGTAACTCTTTTTCCACTTCAGGGACAATGCTATTACTAAAATCGGTGACAAAATTAGCTAAGATTTAAGACTTGATTGCAGTCCTGGGCTAATATATTATTTCATGCTCACTTAATTCTATGGCCCACTTGGCTAATCTTCCTGATAGTTCTTTTTTATGCAGCGTTTTTATTAATGGATACGAGGTCACAACTATGATTGGATGGCATTGAAAGCATGGCCTTAATTTTCTAGATGCCATGATTAGAGCTAAGGCTAACTTTTCTAGATATGGATATCTAGTTTCAGCATCCAGTAATGTCTTGCTTACATAATAAATAAGAGATTGTTTACCTTTATTCTTCCTTACCAATACTACACTTACAGCAATTTCCAAGACAACAAGGTAGACGTATAGCCGCTCACCCTCCTTCGGCTTTGACATCAACAGCGGTTTTGATAGATAAGCCTTGAGGTCTTTGAGAGCTTGTTGACATTCTTCAGTCCATTCGAATCGATTTTGCTTTTTGAGAACTGCAAAGAATTTGAAACTTTTTTCGGAAGATTTGGAAATAAATCTTCCTAAGGCTGCAATTCTTCTCGTCAGTCTTTGAACTTCTTTTTTTTTTATAAGTACATCAGGTATTTCTTCTATAGATTTAATTTGATCAGGATTTACCTCTATTCCCATGTTTGACACAAGGAAACCCAAGAATTTACCTGATTCCACGCCAAAAGCGCATTTTTCTGGATTAAGCTTCATATTATACCTGCGTAAAATGTCAAAGGCAATAGAGAGGTGTTGGAAATGATTTTCCTCCCGTGTTGATTTTACCAGTATGTCATCAATGTAAACTTCCATTGTTTTTCCCAGATGTTCCTGGAACATCTTGCTCACTAGCCTTTGATATGTGGCTCCAGCATTTTTTAAGCCAAAAGACATGACTTTATAACAATAAGTCCACTTGCTTGTAATAAAGGAGGTTTTTTTCCTCATCTGAGGGATCCATTTTAATCTGATTATAACCAGAATACGCATCTATAAAGCTTAACAATTCATGACCTGCGGTGGCATCTGGTAATGGGAATGAATATTTGGGGCATGCTTTATTTAAGTCAGTATAATCTACGCATACTCTCCATTTTCCATTCTTTTTAGGTACTACCACAGTGTTAGCTAGCCAGTTAGGGTACGTTGCCTCTCGTATTGAACCAATCTTTAAGAGTTTCTGTACCTCTTTGTCAATCACTTGGTTCTTGAATTGTCCTTGCTTTCTTTTCTTCTGCTTAACAGGTACGAAGGATGGATCTTCATTTAGTTTATGAGTCATTACCTCTAGCGGGATACCTGTCATATCTGAGTGGGACTATGCAAAGCAATCTGCATTAGCCTTTAAATAATTAATTAACTTACCTCTTCGACCGGAACTCAACCTCGTGCCTATGTACACTTTTTGTTCAGGCTTTTGTTCAGAAAATGGAACAACTTCGAGCTCTTCCGTAGTTGTTTTGATGCGCTCATTTTCCTCTGATTCATGAATAACGTCCGGTCTGGAATCTGCATCTGTATGGTCCAATGCATCTTCCGTGGTGACTTGATTCACTTTCTCGTAAGTATTTTCTTTCGTACATGTTTCAGCAATAATACATTCCGTACCTATTTGGGTTGTAATTTCTTTCGTGCCTGTTTGGGCGGTGTCACCTGCTTTGGAGATTTCCTTATCCTTTGATTCTTTCACCTCTACTTTTTTTGTTATAGTGTATCACATATTTTATATTTCTCGCGGTTTGCTGATCACCTCTAATTTGCTGAATCCCCCATTCAGAGGGGAATTTAATTACCTAATGCAAGGTGGAGGGTATTTCTTTCATGTCGTGGATCCATGGCCTTCCCACGATTACGTTATAAGCAATGTCAGTATCGATGACTTGGAACCTGTTACTTTTGATCACTCCCCCAGCATAAGTGCTAAGTTCAATTTCTCCTTTTTTTTATAACCGTAGAGTTATCAAACCCTGATATCGCTCTTGCCCTTGGGATTACTTGATTCCCCAATAGCATTTCTTCCACGACCCTTAGCAAAATGATATTGACTGAACTACCTGGATCAATCAACACTCCTTTTACGTTGGTGTCATGAATAAGTAAATATATTACCAGATCATCGTTGTGAGGAAGCATTAATCCGCCGATATCTGCATCATCTAAGGTTATATCGTCTGCTTCAAGATTTTCACGAACCCGCTTTCCGTGTGTAATTGTGAACTTCGTGGTCGTTTTGTAGACCACTCCGTTTACTTCTTTTCCTCCGTGTATCACGTTGAATGTTCATTTTGGAGATGGAGGTTTTGGGGGCTCTTGCCTGTTCTTCATGTATGTCTGTTTACCTTTTTTAATAAACAATTCTGTCAAATAGCCCTGTTTCAATAATTGTTCTACTTCACCTTGCAAAAATCTACAATCTGCAGTTCTGTGCCCATGATCATTATGGAATTCACATAAGAGATCTGGGTTCCTCTTATTCGGGTTCGACATCATCTCTTTGGGCCATCGAACCTTATCACCCAAATTTCTTAACACTGAAATTAGTTCGGAGGTACTTACATTAAAGGTATGATCCCCAATTTGTGCATTACCTCTAGGTCGTTGATCTTGATCCCTTCTGGATCTAGATGAGGATGAGCCCGTATCTCTGTTTGGTTGCCCAAAATCTGGCCTGGTGTTTTCGAACCTGGGACGAGTTTCATGTGCCGATGGTCCCAAGTAAGTATCGTACCTGTTTTTACCTGATCTCATGTCTGATTCTGAACGTCTGGATTTGGTATAATCTTCCTCTTTCGGACGAGCAAAGGTATCTTCTTCTATTCGAAGTTCAGTACTGTACATGTTATAAACATCGTTCCACGTTATAGCTGGGAATTCTCTCAAGCTTTCCTTGAGTCTTCTCGTAGCTTCTGAGCTTTTGTCATTTAGATTACTTGTGAATGTCATGGCTTCCCAATTATCAGGCACCCTTGGTAGTTGCATTCTTTCTCGTTGAAACCTGTCTATAAATTCACGAAGTAGTTCCGTGTCTCTTTGTTTTATTTTAAAGATGTCCTCCATCCTTTTGTCGACTTTCTGCGCACCGGAGTGTGCCTTTATGAAAGAATCTGCAAGCTCAGCAAAAGAATCAATAGAGTTTTCAGGGAGAAGAGAATTCCAGGTTAGCGCCCCTTTGGTAAGTGTTTCTCCAAAAATTTTAACTAGGACCGACTCAATTTCTTGTTTTGTTAAGTCGTTGCCCTTCACTCCGGTGGTAAAAGCAGTCACATGGTCGTGTGGGTTGGTTGTCCCGTCATACTTAGGAACGTCAGGCATTTTAAACTTCTTGGGAGTAGGTACGGGTGTTGCGCTTGGTTTCCAAGGTTGTTGATAATATCTATCAACGTCAATGCCTTTGATAACAGGTGGTACTCTAGGAATTTGTTCGATTCGATTATTTTGTTTCTTCACCTGTTTCTGCAAAGGTAGTAATAAAGTCTGTAATTCGGAGTTATTAGATATACCTGGTCTCGCTTCGAGAGATTCATTAGGAGTATCTCCCCTTCCTGAGTTTGCCAACCCAGATTGAGGATTTTTCATGGTGATGGCATTATTGGGAGGTGGTGTCAGTAGTGCAGGTAACGCTGCCGGTAATCCCCTCGCAAATTCTTGCAAAGCTTGGATCACATACTCTCCAATCATTTTCTTTACCCGATCTTGTTACACCGTTTGATAATTATTATCATTGTTGTTATTGGATCTTTCTAGGGATTGTTCCCTTGAACCACGTGGGGTTCCTGAAGGCGATGGAACTGGAGTTCCATTCCTTTAGTGGTTGTTGTCGTTGGAGTTCGACATAGTTCAGAGGATATCGCTTGAAAAGCAAACAAAGATTATCAGATTCCCGATAACGGAACCAATTTGTTTAACCAAAGAATTGGATTCTTTGCCCAAAGCTATTTTAAGAAGAACACGGGTTTCTGATAACATAAGAATAAGATAATAATTGTAGCCAAACTTATAAATGGAAATTAGTAAGATGCACAAGACGTAAGTATATTGAGATAGTAGTTCGAATGTTTTTCCCCCCTTACAGGTTATATTTTTATCCTTTATATAGGGAATTTCCTAACATAACGTCTACCTTTTTTGGTGATTGAGCATTAATGACGAATAATGACTCTAATGTAGTGTTACAATGAATCAACCGTAACTGTTGAGTGAATGTTGCGTAACATATGGATCTCTAATTTGAAGATCTCTGAATCTGCCCTTTATTCTATCCAAATACACTTTTGAGCATGTCTATTCATCTTCTCAATCAGGTTAATACTTCCGTAGCTAATTAACCCATGAGTGTGATTTCCCGTGCCTCTTTGCCTTGTACCTCTTCTTAGAGTCCCATCCAGTTGTCGTGTCTTCATTGCTCCATGTAGACTACTGAGCATCAAGATTTATTACACGTGTGGAGCTCTTTTTTTACCAATACAATAACTTTTTTGCCTAGACTGAGCTGCACGAAGTCGATCCTGTATAACCTTGACCTTATCTAAGGCCTCTTGAATTAAGTTTGTACTCAACTACTGAGCCTCTCCCGGATCAAACCATCCAACTGGCGATCTGCACCGTCTACCATAAAATGCCTCGTAGGGAGCCATCTGAATGCTCGATTGGTAGTTGTTATTGTAGGCAAAGTCCGCTAACGGCAAGAACTGATCCCAAGAACCTCCAAAGTCAATAACACATGCGCAGAGCATGTCCTCTAAGATCTGAATAGTACACTCGGACTGCCCGTCCATTTGAGGATGAAATGATGTGCTCAATTCAATCTGTGTACCCAACTCACGCCGAACTACCCTCCAAAAGTGCGTGGTAAACTACGTACCTCGATCAAAAATGATAGACATGGGCACACCCTGAAGGCAAACAATCTCTCGAATATATATCTCGGCCAACCGCTCCGAAGTATAAGTATTTGCCACCGGAATGAAATGTGGTGATTTAGTCAGCCTATCCACAATAACCCAAACAGCGTCGAACTTCCTTTAATTCTGTGGGTGTCCAACAACAAAGTCCATGGTGATACGCTCCAACTTCCACTCAGTAATCTCTATCTGCCGAAGCAAGCCACCTGGTCTCTGATGCTCATCTTCACCTGTTGACAATTCAAGCAACGAGCCACATAAGCAACAATATCCTTCTTTATCCTTCGCCACCAATAATGTTGCCACAAGTCCTAGTACATCTTGGCAGCACCTGGGTGAATAGAATACTTAGAACTGTGAGCCTCCTCATGGGAAACTCACGAAGACCATCAACATTAGGCACACACACTCGACCCTGCATCCTCAAAACACCATCATCTCCAACTGTAACCTGCTTGGCACCGCCGTGCCAAACCGTCTCCCTAAGGACCATCAAGTGCGGGTCATCATCATGCCGATCTTTGATACGCTCAAATAAAGAAGACCGAGTGACTGCACAAGCTAAAAAATTGTTGGGCGAAATACCCAACCTCATGAACTGATTAACCAAAGTCTGAATGTCCGAAGCTAATGGCCTCTCACCGACTGGAATAAATGCAAGGCTGCCCATACTCACTGCCTTCCTACTCAGTACATCGACCACCATATTGGCCTTCCCCGGATGATACAATATAGTGACATCATAGTCTTTCAATAGCTCAAACCAACTCCTCTGCCTCAAATTTAGATCCTTCTTCTTGAACAAATACTGAAGGCTGTGATGATCCATGAAAACCTCACACGGCACGCCATAATGATAGTGCATCCAAATCTTCAACGCGTGAACAATAGCTGCCAACTCTAAGTCATGGACAGGATAATTCTGCTCATGAACCTTTAACTGCCCAGATGCATATGCAATCACCCTATCCTCCTGCATCAATATCGCTCCGAGCCCAACACGGGAGGCATCACAATATACCGTGAGAGATCCTGAACCTGATAGTACCACCAACACCGATGCTGAAGTCAAGGCTGCCTTGAGCTTCTGAAAGCTCGCTGCACACTCGTCCGACCATTTGAATGGGACACCCTTTTGGTTCAACATGATCTTAATAGTTGGTCGTAATCAATTGCAGAATCATCAAATAACTTCACATTAACAATAATCTCCTTTCAAACCTTCACAATACTGACAATTAGATGCGACGCATGAAGAACTCATAATTATCTACCCGAATTAATGTGTCTCATTTAAAGCCACATGGGAGGGCACCTACCTCGTAGGTTAAAGCTCAATAATTATAACACAAATTTGGATATTTATGCACAGAAAATTTTATACAAAAAATTCAAATAAACCTAACAGGCATGACTTCCTATTGGTAATATAGTACAAATTTTAATTTCACAAGGGAGAATTTAAGCACAAGAATTTTCATCACAAGGATCTCGTCCTTATATAACTTCCACCGCGGCTAGCCCGATTTAAACATACCAAATCATATTAAAATACGAGGGTCTCGCCCGCTGTTCTAAATCACAAGTAATATGCACATAGTGACAATCGAAACATTCCATTTTCTTCTTTTAAATATTTTCCGTTAAAAAAATTACAACACGTAATAATAGACATATCTCTATAGAATCTCCCAATATGAGTATTCACATAAGTAGATTTCAGGGTTACGAAGCTCACCCATCAGTTGAGCAAATTAGGAGGACTTTCCTAGATACTCATAACAGAATCAATTTAAGGAAATTGACACTTTATAATAACTAGAGATTGTATTTGTAATGACACCATCTGGTGTAGCGACCTCAGCCATACCATAGAAAATATATCAACAGGCTGGATCTCCACCTCTAGGAGGCTGGCCTCCACCTCTAACATTCTGACCTCTACCTCTGACTACCTGACCCCTACCCCTGGCTGGATGGGCAGGTGGTGCTGCAGCTGGTGCCGGAACTATAGCACGAGAATTCTGATACTGAGGATGATTACCCAAAAATCTCGGACAAGCTCTCTGAATATGCCCATACTCACCACACTCATAACACCCATCCTGATACTGAGGCTGACCCTGATGAGCCGACTGACCACGATAATAACTCTAGAGAGGAGATACTCTGATAGGGGCTGGTTGATCAGAATAAGGCAAGTGAGAGCCACGACCACCTGAGGCACCATGGGACGTCTGAAGTGCTGAATGAAATGGCCTGGAAGAATGGCCTCTACCCTGAGTACCCCCGCCTCCAAACGAGGCACCGCTGAATCATTCAGAGTGGCGAGGTCTCTTTTCAGAACCCTGACCTTCCACTCCAAGAACAATCTCAACTCTCCTGGCCACAATGGACGCATCCCGAAAGGAAATATCGCTCTCTATCTCCTTACCTATCTACAATTTGATCGGCTGAGTAAGGTCCTCAATAAATCTCCTAACCTTTTTTCTCTCTGTGGGCAACAAAAGAATAACATGTCTAGCCAAATCCACAAAGCGATTCTCATACTGGGTGACAGTCATGCTGCCCTGCTGAAGTTTCTCAAACTGATGGCGGCACTTCTCTCTAGTAGTGATAGGAAGAAACTTCTCCAAAAATATATGTGAAAATTGATCCCAAGTCAGAGCAGGAGACCCGGCTGGCCTAGTGAACAAATAATCCCTCCACCATTTCCTGGCGGAACCAGTCATTTGAAAAGCGGCGAAGTCGACCCCATTGGTCTCGAAAATACCCCTGTTCCGAAGAACCTCAAGACAATTGTCAAGATATTCCTGAGGATCCTCTGAAGTAGAACCACTGAAATGAACAGGGAAAAACTTGATGAACCTGTCCAATATTCACAAAGCATCGGAGGACATAGCTGCCCTATCAACAAGCGGTGCTGCAGCAACTGGCTGAACTACCCCAACTGGGTTGGCTGCTGGGGTCTGAATCTGGGGAGTAATCTGCTCAGGTGTGTGGGTAGCAGGAGTATGAACCCCTCCTCCAGCCTGAGATACGGCTGGTGTCACGGGGGGTGTGCCAGTCTGGGCTACGCTCTCCATAAGGCCCACTAATTGGACCAAAGCATCCTGAAGCACCGGGGTAGCAATAAACCCCTATGGGACCTGAGCTGGTACCGCTGGAACGGTCTGAGCTGGAGCCCCCTCATCAATCTCTATCTGAGGCCCACAGTTGGGGCTGCTGCCTGAGCAATGGGCTGAGTCCTGCTCCTACCTCGGCATCTGGCATGGCCTAAGTTTCTGCCCCTCGTAGGAGCTACTGCTACTGGAGGAAGTGATTGTTGGTAAGCGAAAGAAGAAGCACATGTTCTCGCCATCCGCAAGAGAACAGAAGAGTTCAATCAGTATTTTGAGATAACAAGAATCGCACGACAGAGTAGAAAGAAAATGAGTTTGTTCCTAACTTTATAGCCTCTCAGAGATAAATACAAACGTCTTCGTACCGATCCTTCAGACTCTATTAAGCTTGTTCATGAATTGTGAGACCTATGAAACCTAGAGCTCTGATACCAACTTGTCACGACTCAATTTCCCAACAAACGGGATCGTGATGGCGCCTAACACCATACTTGCTAGGCAAGCCAATGTTAAAGTGATTCAGCATTAAAAACAATTAAAAACATAATACTAGGTCTAATATTATCAGTCAAATAAATCCAGAATAATGTGTGAAATAATGAAACGGAACTCGAAACTAATACCAATGTCAAACTACCGAGGACTTGGAGTAATAATTCACGAACTACTAAAGAATACAAGTATTTTGCTGAAAGAAATATATATCAGTTTTAAATGAAATAAACAGCAATCTAAATAATGTGGAGAAGACTCCAGGAATCTACGGATGCCAGCAGATCTACCTCATGTCTCCGTACAAATGCTCAGCTACTACTCGATAACTCAACTCTAGCAGAACCTGGATCTGCACAAGAAGTGCAGAGTGCAGTATCAGTACAACCGACCCCATGTACTGGTATGTGTCGAGCCTAACCTCGACGAAGTAGTGACGAGGCTACGGAGGGGCCTTTATAGCATAACCTGGATACAATATATAATAAATCAAAAAGGGAATAATAAACTAATTAAACAGTATCTTGCAACAATTAATAAAACAACTTGGTTAACTTATCCAGATCTCAGCCATAACCAATCCTCACGAAAATTTGTACATTTCAGTTTAAGATAATGATAAAATAAGAGTATGCGAACAATAGAATAAACCTGTAAGTTTTCCAGTCTTTATCATATAATCAGTAAAACATGAATATCCTCCCTTGTTGCTCCTTGTTGCGGCGCGCAACCTGCTCCCACCTATCCACCCTTATTGCTCTTCCCTATATATATCGCCCTTATTTCTCCTGTTGCGGCGTGCAACCCGATCCCACCTGTCCACCCTTATCGCTCCTTGTTGCGGCGCGCAACGTGCTCCCACCTATCCACCCTTATTGCTCTTCCCTATATATATCGCCCTTATTTCTCCTGTTGCGGCGTGCAACCCGATCCCACCTGTCCACCCTTATCGCTCCTTGTTGCGGTGTGCAACCCGCTCCCACCAGACAGTTACATTTTATTATTTATAATAAAAGGGTTCCACAAATCAGATAAGAGTCTTTCACAATATTTATGTCTCAGCAAAATAAACAGAAACTAAACAATTAAGAAACTTCACCATTTATTAATCACATAACAAGTAAACATGAATATTCTCCCTTATCACTCCATGTTGCGGCGTGCAACCCGATCCTAGATGTCCACCCTTATTACTCCTCAATATATATCACCCTTATTCCTCCTGTTGCGGCGTGCAACCCGGTCCCACCTGTCCACCCTTATTCCTCCTTGTTGTGGCATGCAACCCGCCCCTACCAGACAATCACATCTCATTGATTATAACAATGGCTTCTCAAATTAGATTAAAGTCTTTCACATTACCCTTGTCTCAACAATTGTAAACAGAAAGTTGTACTATTCAGAAGTTTCACCAATTATCATTACACAATGAAACAAATCGGAATGTGTCATAAAACACTGTCAACCAGCTCAACCTTTTATGTATCACAATGAAGACATGGGAACAATTAATACTTTCAATGCGTGAAACAATATTCAACGACAAGTAGATGAAAACTAGTGGACATGGAGGCATCAAAATCATGAAAGCAATTAAGACAGGAATATAATAGATTGGAACGGGGGAAAGATTATGTTAAGCAGATAATTTGGTGGTGCATAGATACTTGTCACTACACCTATACACCCCACACATGAACTTTCACATAGCATTTAAGTTGGGGATCCCTATTCCCTCAAGTCAAGGTTAAGTCAAGCACTTACCTCAATTCCACAAGCAATTGACTACTCAAGCACAACTTTTCCCTTAAAATTTGCCTCTAACCCGCTCGAATCTAATCACAATTGGTTCAATATCATTAATTATTACTAAAGACATTAACTTTAATCAAAAATCATGGTTTTCCTATCAAAAGACAAAAATTTACCGCGGGCCCGCTTGGTCTAAACTCGAGGTTCGAACCAATACCTGTTTACCCATTCTCCCCCGAGCCCGAATATACAATTAGTTTTGGAATCCGACCTCAATTCGAAGTCTAAATTCCCAAATTTCAAAATTTCTAAGTTCTACCCGAAAATCGCAATTTTTGCCATAAAAACTCTAGATTCTATGATGAAATCTTGTAAAACGTTGTTGAGGATTGAAAGGAATTAGTTAGAGATCACTTACCAATGATTTGGAGAAGTTTGGGTCTTTGGAAAATCGTCTATGGAGGTTTAGGGTTTGAGAGAATTGAAAAATGGGTGGAAATCCCGTCTAAAATCTGACTTAACAGGCTGCAGTTATCGCAACTGCGATCAGGGGTTCGCAATTGCGAACCCTTTGAAATCATTCTGCCTTCGCATTTGCGACATTTATGTTGCATTTGCGACATCTGGGGCCTTCACAATTCCGGCCAAAGGTTCGCATCTGCGAGGTTGGCCTTCCTAGGCCTTCTTTGCATTTGCGAAAATATAGTCGCATTTCACAGGCCGGCAGACTTTGCATTTGCGAAGCCTAATCTCGCATTTACGAGTCCAGAAGCCTGAGCAAAACACCATATGCACAACTGAGTTTTCTTAAGTTCTAATCACTCTAAGGCCTATCCAAAACTCACCCGAGCCCTCGGAGCTCCAACCAAACATGCACGCAAGTCTAAAAATATCATACGAACTTGATCGTGAGATTAATCATCAAAATAACATCAAAAATTATGAATTTAACCTCAAACTCGTGATTTTCCTCAAGAACACTTCATTTTCACAATTTCTCAATCGGCCGTCTGAATCACGTCAAATAAATTCTGATTCTCGCCAAATTTCACAGATAGGACTCAAATGCCATAACAAACATGTAGCGAGCTCCGGAACCAAAATACGGTCCCGATACCAACGATTTCACACATTAGTTCATTTCTTTATTTCCTTAATAATCCAGCAAAAACAATATTATTCAAAAATTAATTTCTAAGGCTAGGGACCTCGGAATTCCATTCCGGGCATATGCCCAAGTCTCATATTATACTGCGGACCTCTTGGGATCATCGGAATACAGATCCGGGTCCATTTACTAAAAATGTTGACCAAAGTCAACTAATATCAAATTTAACTCTCAGAATTTATTATTTCATATATTTTCACATAAAAGCTTTCAGGTTTCGCGCTCGGACTGTGCACGCAAATCGAGATAATTAAAAATATCTTTTTAAGGCTGATGAGCCCGAAATAGGGTTTTAATTCATAAGATGACCCTTTGGGTCATCACAGGGAATGCCTCACACCTTCTTCCCGGTCAACAGAATTCCTTACCTGGACTTTATTTTTGCAGACCAATTAATAATAGAGTCAAACGTTCCTTTGATTAGAGATTCAAATAAAAGGTGACTTGGAACGCCTAAAAAATCAATTTTAAGTGGCGACTCTATAAATAAAATAATCCCTACTCAAGTATGTCACTTTAATTGGAAAAATTCTTTAACCCACAATCACATCCACCTATCTTTTCGGGGTTAGAAAAAGGGTGTGACACAGTGTTTATAATTCAGGAAGAGGAATATAAGCTTTTTGAGTTATATTTAACAGTAACAGAGGTATGAACAATTGGTCACACTAATTCCAGTTATGCCCTATGGGGGCTAACAGGTATAGTTAAGAGAAGGACAGGATATCAAGATTCGGCTGGGGTTAGGGTAACCCAATTGGTAAATGGATTGGTTGCGTTAGTTGACATTTCCGAAGGATATTGCAAATGTGCTAGTAGAGCTCCTTGTGAGACACCCAAATGGTGCACTTTAAAATAGTACAGCTAGATATGGGTATTACAAAGATAGACATTGGAATCCTTGAAGGAATAAATATTATCTTAGTATGGCTCCCATCCTCAATAGAGAGACAATGTTAGGCAACCCGAAGAGCCAATGGATGGAGCAAAGGGGAGCTAAAAGCAAAAGAATATCTTGTTGAAGTTTTTAGAATCAAGTGATAGACAGAAATGTTAGCAGGAAATAAGAAGAGAGTTAATGAAGCATTATGAGTAAGATGTGATACATGAGTGACAACGGTGGATAAAAAAAATGACAGTATTACAGAGTCTATAGTCAAGTGAAGGGAAATACGAGAGGTGATAAGCCTTGAGACAACAAAAGAGTATAGGCCGTAAACTCATATACTCACTTTGAGAAATAAGTTTGTGACTCGAACACGACTACCAGAAGGAAAGTTAGACCTCAAAATAGTAGCAATCAGTATGGGCTGGTGAACAAGATAAACTAAACATGAATTAGAGGCTGAGTGATTTGATAGTAGTCGACATCATGAGATTTCAGATTTCGTTCTGGCGATAATAGAATGGACAACAGAAGAAGATTCATGAGAAATTCAGAGAAAGGTCATTCAGGAAGACGCTTCCCTAGAAGCAAACAATGTGAGAAAAGATAAGCTTAAGGGACTATGTGTGCCAGTTACACTAAGTGTCACCCTCATGAATAAGGAATTTTGTTATCCTTGGTACAGAAGGATTTCCGCAAGGCGAGTAAGGGTCGTCAATGATGTGAAAAGAAGCCAAATATAAAGAGGTAAAGCATCTATACATAGATCATCGTAGCACTAAATATTAGTACTCCCCTAAATGGGGGAATATGGAGTGATGCGGCGTTAAGCCAGAATTAAGTGGTTCTAGTAGCTATGAAAAGGTAAAGGAAGAATGTAGTAAAAATAAGAAAGGGATGATGTTTCACTTATTCAAAGCCTACAGATAGGCTATGACCCCAGAACATTATGCAAGTACAACGTTAAGGAGAGGGGGTTAGGGTTCCTGCCCGAGATGTTATTGATAGATAAGGAGCCAGTGCGAGACATAAGTTAAGACTAAGGAAATAACACAAGAAAGATTATACGGAATATTGATATGAGAATGGGCCAACGAGTAGTTGGTAGTTGATTCAGGAAGAGCCTAGTTATTTCTAGACAAGAGGATACAAACAAATCAACAGATCATGCAAGATAAACATAGGGAACACCAATATGGGGAATTTAGCCTCGCAGTTATGACATCGTGATCCTACAGAAATATGCGAATAGGAGTTGGGGTAGTTAAAGGTACTGTATAAGTGTTAGGGAAATAAAGGAGAGTGCCATTGGGAAAATAGTCAAAATATCTATTCATGAGAAACCCTACAAGCACAAGGGCGTGGAGGTAAGAACTACAGATAATTATAGGCGAGGAAGAACATCAAAAATTATGTTGAGTATTCGATGTAATAAGCTCGCAACTTTATGAGTGTCAGAAGGTCCTTAAGTACTACAACGAAAGACTAGCTGAGGATATAATAAAGAAGGCTTCAACCAAAGCATAGTGATCTAAAAGAGGAAATGGTCTTGTAGCAATAGTCTCACAACAACATTGTATGCACTTCATAGGAAAGTGGCACCTGTCGTGGCTAATGAGCGGGAAATGAACCAAAAGTAATATTCGAGACCATATGAATTGCACAAAATTCCGGCATGCGTGGGAACTAAGATAAGCTAAGTATGCATGTAGCAAGGGGGTAGAAAGATCAGGAAAAGCAATAGCTTACGTTTAAAGAAAGTTGAAAAGGAACGAAAGGAATTATTCGATCAATGATCCAGAGTTAGCTATTTTATGAACGCACTTAAGAGTTCGGAGTATTAGCCATGCAACATATGTGTTGACAATCATACAGCCGTACAAAATTTCGGTATAAGTTAGAAGAAAGAATTGACCCCAGGTCATAGACAAAGGAATGAATTGTTAGAAGATTGTATCATGGATATTCCATAGCGTTCATGAAGGGCAAAAGTAATAACTAATACCATAAGCCGCAGATTGGAAGATAGCTTAAGCCTATATAAAGGCTGATCAGAAGAAGGAGAAAATTAAAAGTTACATCAACGAAGTAAATCAGGAATCTGATTATTAGACCCAAAAAATTATAGAAATCGTGATTAAGAACATTACAAGATAATTATTAAAGAGGTACCAAAGGGATAGTACAACAACCATATTCTATAACGTCTCTACGATAAATCCAGTTAGAAAAATACCAGCCTCATAAGAATTCAATATAGAGCTCCCACCGAATTTTATAGGCACTAGAGGTGCAAGTATTTATAATAGAGCTTCAAGTTATGGACGTGAATTATACCTATATGGAAGGGAGGTTATGAAGGGAGTTACATCAACGAAGTAAATCAGGAATCTGATTATTAGACCCAAAAAATTATAGAAATCGTGATTAAGAACATTACAAGATAATTATTAAAGAGGTACCAAAGGGATAGTACAACAACCATATTCTATAACGTCTCTACGATAAATCCAGTTAGAAAAATACCAGCCTCATAAGAATTCAATATAGAGCTCCCACCGAATTTTATAGGCACTAGAGGTGCAAGTATTTATAATAGAGCTTCAAGTTATGGACGTGAATTATACCTATATGGAAGGGAGGTTATGAAAGAGATAGAAGATGTGATGCGATATTTTAAGGTAAGTAAGGTAAAGGTGAACAAAGTACAAGATACTCAAAGGCAGAAGATCGTGAATAGTCTATGCTTCGGCTAGAAGGCTAGAAGAACTAGGATTCAATATCTAGGAATTATAGCAACATCGTCAATGGCATACCTTCCAGCCTATGGTTTCTTGGTATCGAGAGGTCTAGTTAAAAGAGTAAAGAAGAGTTTGAGACGATGTGATGTCTCGCTTAATGTTCCAGAATAACAAAAGAAAATCTAGGGTGCAAGCAAGTTGAAGGAAGGTGGCGAGCAGTATAAATGGATATGTATGGGTCGCAAGCTAAAGTATGGTAGAGCGACAAGATTGTTGGAAGGCAGGAGTAAGGATAAGAAAGGGCGAGTGAGAAGGTGACGAGAATGGATAAGCCCTCGGGATTAAGCCCACAAAAATGAGAGAGATAGATGATGGGTTCTCTATTATATATAGCTAAGTATAGTCTGAATGAGTTCAAAGGAGTCTATGACTAGTGGCATTTAGAAGAAATAGCATACTGACCTGGTAATAATAAGATAATGATAAATCGAAGTAAGAATTATGGTATAGTATGGCCTACGTAGATGTAGTAAAACTAATGGCTCCCAGAGGGACAACTTGACATAATTTTGTATACGTTCACAAAGTGAAGCCTAGAGATTGGCTAAAAGCTAGAGGAAAGAGAAGAGAACAGTCGCACAGGCGCACATACAAAGTTAGAGTCGTAAAGGTTGCATGATAGAAGGTAGCAACAGTTAGGAGATTAGAAGGATTCCGACTACAAGTCGTGGTGTGAGAAAGAGGCTTAAAGGGCAAATGCCCTGGCCTTTGGGATTCATTCACAGAACAGTCGCCTAGATGGCAAGAGGAGTACTAAAGTATTCGCAAGAGTTATGGTTATAAGAATGATAAGTGCATCAGTCAACATTCGAGGACGAATGTTCCAAAGGGGGGAATGATGTTACACCCCATGTTTTCGTACGTGGAAGTACGCCATAAGTAAATTGATATAAGATCAGAAATGAGATGTTATGTCCCGCATTTTCGTACGTTGAAGTTTCATCGTAAATTAATCGACGTAAGTTTGGGAATGAGATTCATTTTGGGATAAAATATGGCCCGATCTAAAATACCCGGTGGTTATGGACTACTGCCATAGAAGGTACTACATGATCATGATAGTACGGTTTATAAAATGTGTTAAAAATGAGTAGTATTTTAAGCAAGTTGAGATAATTTTTAATTATGCGGGTAATTGTTAATTATCCAAAATATTTTGGATAAGCCATAACGTGGAAGATTTTTCCTTGAAAAACATTGTGACTCATGCATTATTAATATATGTGGCATGCTTAAATGGACCTGGAGAAATGGATAGTTGGCAACAATGTGTAAAGAATGAAAACATAAGAATTATTTTACTCCTTTCCGTTCAATGTTTCAATTTAGAGTCTTATAACTCACATTACTATCCAAATCCAAACCACATTGTCATCTGAGTCTTATGACTCTTAAAGAACCTCATCACATTATTTGGTTTATTTAATATGCATATGCATATATCATATAAGCAACGCAATAACTTCAACAAATCAAAATCAAAGTGAGATTTTGCAATTATAACGGAGTACGGTACAACCTTTTCCAAGAATATCATACGGATTTTTCCCTACTCCAGGTATGTTAAGGCTCAGCTCTTCCTTTATTTTGCATGATCTCGTAATTACACGAATTTGATAACGAGGCATAAAGAAAAAATCCATATCCCGAAATTTACGTGTATTTTCGTAGTTTTGTAAGTTACAATATTATCTTTATCGGTACTTCATATTCATTTGAGTATTTAATTTTTTCAATCGAGATATCTGAGTGTCTATATATACACTATTACAATATTTTCATTACCATCAAGCTATAATCGATGGGCAGGCCCCTATTGGGCAACCTCAGATCAGATGGTAAGATATATACCGAGCCTATTATGGCCGAGCGCCTATGAGCGAGCTCAGTTGGTCGAGATACAAATCCTAGTATGGTCGAGCGCCTATGAGCGAGCCTACTACGGCAGAGCAGTTATACATATATACTGAGCCTTATAGGGCCGGACAACTATTTTACTTACTATATTGAGAGAGTTGAATCAGTATCAGCAGGTAAGCATATCTTCAAATTATCTTTGACTTCCAATTGCTTCCACTTATTATATTATCAGTTCAGTTTCAACTTTTAGTATATTGCCTTACATACTCGATACATTATTTCGTACTGATGTCCCTTTTCTGGGGACGCTGCATTTCATGCGTGCAGTTTCAGACAGACAGACGGGTAGGCCTCCTCATTAAGTATTTTTTGAGTTTAGCCTTGATCGGTAAGCTCCATGCCTTTCGTAGTTGCCGAGTCTAGAGCTTTATGTATATCCTGTGTATAAATGTATATATGTTTGACTAGGTCGGGGAGCTGTTCCGATCACAGTATATCCACAGTAGAGGCTTGTAGACATATCATGTCAGTTAGTGCAGTATGTTGGGTTGGTCGGCCTTTTATGCATATGTTGTTGGTTTGCCAGCTGTAGTAGTTATGATGGCCTTGTCGGCCCAGCTTTATATTGATATTCAGTCAGCATTCGTAGTTGTCTTGCAATGTAGCCTATGGCCAAAGATGACATCATATGTTCAGAGTTCCTTAGTCGCAAGTTGGTACGTAAGGATAGATGAGGCACGGGGTGCCGGTCTTGCCCCCAGGTTCGGGGCGTGACAAAACCCTTCGCTTTAAAGAAGACACTGTCCAGCCCCGACCTTCACACCTCCGGTCTAGTAGCCTCTCCTGCAGATCCACACTTGCGGAAACCATCGTAGGTGCGGCTCTAACTCAACCCAGCAGCTCCCGATCCTGCGATCTCCCGAGGCCCCCGAGACCTTTTCCAATCGCACCAACCAGTTCCAAAACATAATGCAGACCTGCTTGAGGCCTCAAATCATATCAAACAACACTAAAACCATGAATCGCACTCCAATTCAAGCTTTATGAACTTGAGAATTTCAAACTTATACATCTGATGCCAAGACCTATCAAATCACGTCCAATTGACCTCTATTTTTGCACACAAGTCACATTCGACATTACCGACCTATTCCAACTTCCGAAATCGGAATTTGACCCCGATATCAAAAGTCCAACTCCCGATCAAACTTGTCAAGAACCTTAAAATTTCTAACTTTTGACAAACGACTCTGAAATGACCTACGAACCTCCAAATCCACATCCGGACGCGCTCCCAATACCAGAATCACCATACGGAGCTATTCCCAGACTCGGAATCCCAAACAGACATCGATAACATTGAAATTCACTTCAACCCAATTTTATGAATTTTTTCAAAATACCAACTTCCACAATAGACGCTAAAACGCTCCCGGGTCATCCAAACCCTGATCCGAACATACTCCCAAGTCCGAAACATCATACGAACCTGTTGGAACCTTCAAATCCCGATTCCGAGATCGTTTACTCAAAAATCCAACCTTAGTAAATTCTTCCAACTTAAAGCTTCCGTAATGAGAATTCTCTTTCCAAATCAACTCCAAAACTCCCGGAATTCAATTCCGACCATGCGTACAAGTCATAATATCTTAAGTGAAGTAGCTCGTGGCCTCAAACTGCTGAAGAACGCGCTAGAGCTCAAAATGACATGTCGGGTCATTATATCCACATTTATTATATATATTCATTGCTACATTCATTGACAATCATTGGAACGTTTTACATGGTATTCATTGATAATAGATACGGCCCCATTTCATCAATATATCTAAATTTCAGATCTAGTAGTTATTACGTTTAATTAGGATTCATCCACTATTTTCTTATTAATTATTTTAACAAAAATATTTAAAACTTTTTGGTGAAATAATTTAGCGCCGTCTGTGGGGAGATTCTAGTTAAAATTTTAGTTTCTTCTAGATCTTAAAAAAAACAACAACAATCATCTTTTTCCTGTTTGCACAAGCTAACGATAGCAGGAAAAGGAAATGAAAGACCAAAAGCAGTGATGGGTGTCACCACTAACCTCCAAGGCACCATCAACAAGGTTGACAGAGAAGACGAGGAGAACGTGACACTGACTGCCTCACCTAGGCGAAGTGACTCACCTCCCCCTCATGGGAGTGTAACCGCTTCGCGCGAGAAGGGGGACTTCATGTCCACAACAGAGGAAGCGCCACCAGCAGTGAAAAAACTACTGGAGGCGTGGTTGAAAATCACTCTAAACAATATACTCGACAAACCCGTTCAAGGGGCGAGTAGGAGCACTGCACGAGCTGACACCACAATAATCATCAACAAGCAACACGCTCCTCCCCCAATAGGTAACACTCATATCGTTGTGGATGCAGGTAATGATACACTCGCAACTATTCTGAAGAAAATGGATGAAATAGAGAATGATAATAAAGCACTCCACGACCAAATGAAGGAGCACCAAGAAAGGATTGATAATATATCGGGTGCCCCGAAACTTTTGCCAAAACGGGACGTCGGCCGGCTCGTGGAACAGCCATACAACAAGGAGGCAGCCCCATGTGCCATACCCAAAACCTTCAAAATGCCACCATATCTGAAAATGTATGACGACACAACAGATCCTGAAGACCATATTATTCATTACGGCATGGCGGTGAAAGGCAACGATCTCTCGAAATAGCAGGTACCGTCGTTGCTACTGAAGGAGTTCAGTGAAACCTTGACATGGGGAGCCTTAACATAGTATTCACAATTACCAGTACGTTCCATAGCGACATTCGAAGAAATGGACGACAAGTTCGTCGTACCCATGCTAGAGCCAAGAAAGCAGAAGCCAGGGTAAATGACATATTCGCCATCAGAAAATCGCATGGCGAAGGACTCAGGGACTTCCTTGCCCGGTTCAATAGAGTAAAAATGAACCTGCCATACGTATCAGAGGAGATGTCAGTACCAGCCTTCCAAAATGGGTTAAACAGGAACGGGTTAAGAGTGACCAGAAAGTTGCTAAGAAAACTCATGAAATACCCTCCCACCACCTAGGAAGAAATTCACAATGCTTACTATGCCGGGGTAAGAGCAGATGAAGACGACCTCAACGGCCCAAATCGACGGCTATCATCAGTCCAAATAGAATCAAGGAAAGATCCCCGTAATGACAGTCGAAGAGATCATGCAGGTCCACGCCTCAATCGAGAAATGCACCAATCGTATATCAGAGCAGCCATCCCGCCACCTCCCTGCCAAACCGAAGGGTCGTCCAGGCCACAGACGAGGACTCACCGAAACGAAAGAGGTATGCCTCCACTTTTGTCTGCTCACAATTTTTGTGTTTCCCCTTCAAAAATAGTTTACGCCCTAGAAAAGCTCGGCCCCAAGGTGAAATGGCCACAAAAGATGAAGTCCGACCCAAATTCCAGAATGTCGAATGCCCTCTCCACTTGGAACGGGGCCATAATACCGACGACTACATAGCCCTGCGGCAGGAAGTAGTGAACATGCTCCACCAAGAACATTTTAGGGAGCTGATGAGCGATCGAGGAAGAGCCAACTTCGCCCGTGGACGAGAAAAACATCAAGGCCCCCCCAAATCCACCCTCCCCCGCCTGCACCATCCAAATGATCATCGGCGGAGGCGACGAAGCAACAATCAACCATGTGAAGTTCACCACCACACACAAATTGAAGCGGTCGATCACCCATGAATGGTATGATGACCTCGAAGATAGTATCATCTTCAAAAAGTCAGATATCCACGATTTGACCTTTCCTCACTTCGACGCTCTTGTCATTACTTTACGAATTTCAGATACCGATGTAAAAAGAATCATGGTAGACGAAGGGAGCGGCGCGTGTATTATCCATCCTCGAGTTCTCACGCAAAATAACTCGTGGACAAGATAGTACCACGATATATAACACTAACAAGTTTTAACAATGCAGTTGAACGAACCTCTGGAGAGATAACACTGCCCGTTCTGGCTGGGGGCATCACCTTTGAAACAACATTCCATGTCATGAACCAAGACACAACCTACAACGCCATTATAGGGTGACCCTAGATAAACGCCCTAAGGTCCATCCCGTCCAGCTTATATCAGGTCATCAAGTTTCCTATCCCGTGGGGAATATCCAGCATCCTCGGTGAACAATGCACATCCCAAGAATGCTACCGCATCGCCCAAGATTGCACATATACCCAACAGTTAATAGGATAGGGCTCAGGAGCATAGAAGTTATCGACGTCGGGGCCTGAACTCGACGAACAAAAAGACGTCATCAAAGATCCCGACGTCATGGAAGCCACAGGGTCAACAGTAGAAGACCTCGACCATGTTCAACTAGATAGCAGCGACCACAGCAAAGAGGCTTACATCGGCCACAAACTCACAAAACCAGGCAAATTCCAAAAAAATTTAATTAACAACACCGATCTGTTTTCTTTCTCCCATGCAGATATGCCAGGTATCCCGAAATGCATTGCTACACACAAGATGAATGTCAATCCACTCTACCCGCAGGTACGGCAAATCAGAAGAAAGTTCAACGCTGCAATTAACGAGGTCATCCGCGAAAAGGTGGAAAAATTGCTCGCCAAAGGTTCCATCCGAGAGTCAAAATACCCCCAAGTCGCCAACGTGGTCATGGTGAAAAAAAAATGAGAAATGGCGCATGCGCGTGGATTTCACGGACCTAAACAAAGCCTTTCCGAAAGACTCCTTTCCGCAGTCTCACATCAATCAACTCATCGAAGCAACAGCGGGGCACGAGTTATTAAGTTTCTTGGACGCCTACTCAGGCTACAACCATATTCTCATGGAGGAGGAGGTCCAGGAAAAGACCACTTTCATCACCCACCTAGGGACATACTGCTACAGAGTCATGTCGTTCGGGTTGAAGAATGCAGGGGTGACTTATTAGAGGTTGGTCACCAAGATGTTCAAAGACCAACTTGGGAAAACAATGGAAATCTATATAGACGACATGTTGGTCAAGTCAAAAAGAAAAGAAGACCACTTCGACCACCTGAAGGAAGCCTTCAATATACTTAGGTGATACAGCATAAAGCTGAACCCTGAAAAGTGTACCTTCGGCATGACCTCTGGGAAGATCCTCAGTTTCTTGGTGTCGCAAAGAGGCATCGAGGTCATTCCCGACTAAATCAAGGCCATAGAGGGAATACCTGAAAATTTGACCAGTAAGAAATAAGTATAGAAGCTGATCGGCCGTATAGCCGCCATGTCAAGGTTTATCTCACGATCCTCTGACATATGCCACAAATTCTTCAACGTACTCAAAAAGGACAACGGACTCCAATGGAATTTCGAGTGCATCTAGGCCCTAAGAGAACTAAAGGCATACTTGTCCTCGCCCCTGTCACTCGCCAAGGCAAAGCCCGACGAGCGTCTCTTAATCTACCTGGCCTCTCGTACCTCCCCGATGTTACCCGACCTATAGGTCTTGTACACCGATGGCGCCTCCAATACTACAGGATCTGTACTGGGACTCGTACTCGAGGTCCCGACGGGCGAAGACATCCGCTAGTCCATACGGTGTCCCAATATGAATAAAAATTAGGCCGAGTACGACGTCGTAATTGCAGGACTAAGACTAGCCCTCAAGTATGGAGCACGGCGAGTCATCCTCCGATTGACTCACAACTCGTCGTCAACCAAGTTAGAGGGACTTTCCAAATCAAAGAATAGAGGCTACAAAAGTATCAGGCAGAAATTCATAAGCTACTGCCCAAGTTTGATGAATGTCAACTCGACCAGATACATCGAGCACAAAACATCGAGGCAGACGGCCTCACCAAATTAGGAGCACCCACCAAGAACATAAGCGGAAAGGAAAACGTGGTCACCCTCCTCCATTCGTTAATATACAAAATTGAGGTACACACTATAAACTTAACTTGGGATTGGCGCAACCGTATTATGTCATATTTGCAGGAGGGAGTGCTCCCATCAGACAAAAAAGAAGCTAAGAATCTTCAAATACAGGCGGCCATAAACAACATCATCAACCACGACTTGTACAAAAGAGCGTTTGGCGGCCCACTTGGCGAAATGCCTAGGGCCAAAACAAACCAGGCGCATCCTCGAGGAAGTACACGAAGGCAACTGTGAAGCCCATACCGGCAACTGAGCCCTCGTTAGATTCCTCATACGAGCAGGATATTATTGTCCCACTCTGAAAAAGGAAGCCACCGACCTTGTTAGAAAGTGTAGCAGTGCCAGAAATATGCTCCAATGATTGACCAAGTAGGCGACCACCTCCACTCAGTCACATAGCCATGACCGTTCATCAAATGGGGAATAGACATCATCGGACCACTTCCAGTGGGACGAGGTAATGTACGATTTCTTTTGGTTTTAACTGACTACTTTTCTAAATCGGTAGAAGCAGGTGCATTCGCCCAAATACGCGAACATGAATTCTTCAAAAAATGGCACATCAAGCGAATACTCTCCATGCCATACCATCCCCCAGGCAACGGTCAAGTAGAATCCTCCAAAAAAATAGTATTGAACATCATGAAGAAGAAGCTCGAAAACGCCAAGGGACTATGGCCGGAACTACTACCAGAAGTGTTATGGGCATACCGCACTACGCCAAAAACAAGCACAGGAGAAATGCCATATTCACTAGTCTATGGAACTGACACAATGATACCAGTCGAAGTTGGAGAGACAAGTTTGAGATACTCCAATGTAAGCGGAACAAGCAATGATAAGAACAGAAAGCAATACCTCGACGAAGCAAGTGAGCGAAGAGACTTGGCCTACATAAGGATGATAGCTCAAAAACAACAAGCAGAACGGTACTACAACAAAAAGGCCAAAGTAAGGCCACTCAAAGTCGGAGACTACGTAATCAAGGCCAAAACACAAGAGAGTAGAGACCCACGGGAAGGTAAACTAGGAACCAATTGGGACGGGCCATACAAAATCACGACGGCAGAAACAAAGGGGCATTTCAACTAGAAACAATGGAGGGAAATCTACTACCAAACAATTGGAACGTCGCCCACCTCAAATACTTCAACTTTTGAAGATGGACATCCTACAAGTCGTACTCTTTTTCCCTTACCCGAGTTTTGTCCCAGATGGTTTTTATCGGGGAGGTTTTTAATGAGGTGACGAAGAGGGCGTCTCGAATTTTAGGTGTTGAATTCACCGCTCCGCCTATCGACTACTTCTCCAGGACAAGCGATGAAGGGACTAAATAGACTGGGACTTCTCAAATGTTTGTATGAAGAAAACAGAAACATGTAATATTCTCCAATGAATGAATAAACAAATCAGTATGCGACATTCTTACACAGCTCCACCGAATTTGCACATCACACCAATGTAGAGAATATCCATTCGACCTCGCTCGAATTAACTTACATTCGACACTGCTCAAATTAACTTACATTCGACCTCGCTCGAATTAATTTACATTTGACCTCGCATGAATTAACTTATATTCGACCTCGATCGAATTAAATTACATTCGACCTCGCTCGAATCAACTTATATTCGACCTCGCTCGAGTTAACTTATGTTCAACCTCGCTCGAATTATTCTCTAAAGTCCACATTGGACCTCGAATCGATCTTAATTCGACCTCGCTCGAATTATTCTCTAAAGTCCACATTGGACCTCGAATAGATCTACATTCGACCTTGTTTGAGTCAATCTACACTTGACTTCGTCCAAATCAACTTTACATCCAATCGGCCGAAAGACAGGGAATTACTCACAAAAGAAGACACCAACGGAAAAAGAAAAGAAAATCCAAAAAAACACAGCAGAAAATAATTGTTCCATTTCAATTGATCTGTTACAATACATTTTACAAAGGGCTTCAGGAACGCCCCCACCAAAAGAAAGAAGCAAAAACACAAAAAACCAAAACCAAGTACAAAGGCTTCATGCCACATCATCCCCTCCATCACCAACATCACCGACATACTCATCATCATACCAAGGGTCAGAGGCGAGCCCATCCAAAGCGTCTTCATCATTGCCCCCGCCGGGCGTACCAAGGTCATATCCGCAGGCGTCACGAGCTGCGCGTGCCTTGACACGAAAATCCTCAAATTCTGCTTCAAAAACCTTTCCAGCTGCCTTCAAATACCTATATACGTCAAGTTGGGCCTCAACGTGAACCCACATCTCATACAGCTCGCATGACACACTGGGGTCAACAGAAGCACGAGAAGTAGATGGTTGGGCCTGTTGTTGATCCCGCTCGGCCTTCAAGGCGGAAACTCGCTCATCTAGCTCAGACAACTCCGCTTCTAAACCCTCAATCTGCTCTTCTAACCTCGTTTCCTTGAGCGTTGAAGTCTCCGCCATGCTAGCCCGCTCAGACCTACAAACACGTAGGGTGCCTCTTAGGGCTGCTGCCTCCGCCACGACCGCCATCCTGATTTTCTCAGCTAGGCTCAGCTCTTCGACCCTAGCGCTTAACTCCGTACTCAAGTTGACGACCCTAGCCTCGCTTTGGTCAAGCTCGACCTTTAAGGACATCACTTGCGCCTGGAGGTCCGCATTCTCAGCCATCACCCCCTTACTCACCTCAAGCTCATCCTCCTTGGACCTCAGCATCCCCTCCAACACGCTACATCGGCCGATAGCCCTCATAATCTCCTCGTCCTTCTCCTTCAATTCCTCATCCTTCTGCTTGATCTCATCGCGAAACGCCTGAAATTGGCCGTACTCACCAACGATTTTGACCAATGTTCGATGCTTGGAGTGGTACTCTCTATACTTGGATTCCATTCTCTTGAACAGAGCCGTCCTCTACTCTTCTCGCCGGTCACGCTTAATCTCCAAGATGAGAGCCTAACACACAAAGTAAGGCAAGTCAACAAGAGTAAACAGCAGATATGAAATGGATAAACATAGCGGGAAAGAAGTGAAAATCACTCGCAAGGCCATGCCTGATATACCCAGAGATAGTTCCGCATCTCTCAGCGTCTGCAACGTCCTATTCTCGTCTTCCCCACACAAAGGAGCAAAGGACGGCGCCGCCCGTTCAAAGTCGACCAAGAGGTTATAGTTCACGGGGATGACTATGCATCGCTCAGGACCCTCCGTCCTTATCTCCACGCGAGTAAACCTCTCCTCGAAAGCCCGTACCATCTCAGGGTCGATGTCCGAGCCAGACTCATAGCCTTCTACAGGGACGGCTCTATCTCTCCCTCCCACTGATGATGAGCCAACTTCGATAGCCCGTGCAAGCTCCCCTCTATCACGGACCCCTTCAACCTCGGATGGCCTCTCCTCCAAGACGGTACCCGGTGCAGGAGCAGCCTCGATGTTTAGTAAAGGCTCCGACTCCGCATCTAGGGCGATAAGCCCTTCCGGCTCAATATCAGCAATAGTGTCCTTTCTAGTCTCCACCCTTCGTCTCTTCCTTGGTGCCACCGCCTCCTCGTCGTGAGATGACTCGTCAATTAGGTGCAATTAGCGACAACCCGAGGGGAGGTATCCCCCAATAATGAAGCTCGAGTCTGATCCCCTCGTATAGACTCGGCCAGCACAAATTGCATTCCAGCCGAAGCGATTGCCTGGCAGAATGCGGCGATGAATGATGATAGGTTATAAAGTAAAAATAAGACTTACTGGACGAGGGTTTGGGCCTGAACCGCTTGTGAAAGGACTCCAAGTCGCGGATTCCAACATTATGAGGTAAAACGCAAGTTACCCAACCTTCGATGTCAAAAACCAGGGAAGGTGAACTCCTCTCAGCTGAAAGCGGAAATCCATGAGCGAGTTGAGAACAAAAAAAGAGAATAGAGAAAAAAGGGGGGATAAGCAACATATGGAAAGTAGTAAAAGACCCTTACAATTAAATTTCCATTGCTCGGGGAACCCGGTCGGATCCGCCACTAAGTGCTCGGTTGTGATGAAGAAGTATTTACACCAGAACCAACGGTTCGCCTTGTCGTCCATCCCGTCCACCAATCCTTTAGTCCCACGATGTCGAAGATGAATCAACGTACCTCTATAAAAACTGGGTGAGAAGAGGTGCAGCAGATGACGGATAGAGACCTCGCAGCCGGCCAGCTCTGCGAACTTTGCAAGCATCAGAAAAACCTTATACATATATGGGAAGAGCTGCGGCGGGCAGACACCGTAGAAACGGCAGAACTCCTCCGCTAATGGGGGTAGAGGAAGAGAATAACCCACCAAGAACGGGTAGACATAGAAAGAACATACCTAGGCTGGTGGACTTATATGATGTCGTTCTCTGCCAGGACAATGTCAACGTAAGAAGGGATACGGAATTTAGATCGGTGGCGGATAATTGGCTTGAACCCGTTTCAAAGAGTAACTAAGCAAGAGAAGGGTGGCTTCTTTAGCAAAGTCATTCCTGACCAAAAGGTTCGGAGGAACCACCTTCTCCATGGTGGGATGATGCGAGGCTAGAATGCATAGTTTAATATGTAATATACCTTACATTTGAGATGCTTTAATGATAAAAATACACTTGTTATGTGCTTAATAGAGTTTATTTTATGTGTAGGTGAATTGGAGATGGAAACGGAGCTAAAGGGATGCAAATACGTCGAAAATACGCAAAAGGAGACACCCGGGCGATAGCCGGGCGTTTGCCCCCTAAAGCCTGACCCTACCTGGCGTTAGGGGGGCGTTTACCCCATAAGGCCAGGCAGCCCCTGGCGTTAGGGGGGCGTTAGGGCCCAAACGCCAGGCCTGCCCTGGCCTTAGGGGTGCGTTAGAGCCCAAACGCCCTGGGTCCCCAGTTTCGGCCAAATCCGAGTTTTGACGAGTTAAGTGTTTCCCGATTGAAATAGAAGTCTCCTACATGGTTAGGGTTCACCCTAAACATATAAATAGACACCAAACAACCCAACTTAGAAGGACGGAGAAGATTCGGACGGATTTCGAAGGATTCAACAAGAAAAAACCATAGAAGTGACAAACATTGATTCTACATCTAGTATTCATTACTTTGTATTTCCATTATGCAATTTCTTTTAGTTTTGATTCTCAATAACATGAGTAGCTAAATTCTTTAGTCTAGGGTTTTGGTAGAACCCTTTGGGGATGAATTCATTGTGATATTAATATATTTTGGTTGATTAATCTATTTTTATTTAACTACGTTCTTATTGAAGTTGATTGAAAGAGCTCTCGATTAACTATTCCTATTTATTATGTATGTACTTGAGAGAGAGTGCATATTTAGGTAGTTTCTTGAACAACACCATTCCCGGAGTATAGACGAAAGTCATAACCGAGGGTTTAGAGGTTAGATTAGAGATAACGATACCTCGGGTGCAATCTAAACTGAACTGTATTGTGATCTAGCTAGCGTAACTTGAGAGAGTGCGTTTAGTAAATTATCATACTTACTTGAGAAAGATTTATGATAGTAAGGGCATTCATGATTGACAGAGATAGCCAATTAAATANTTACATTATATTGTTAGTTAATTGTTAATTTATTATTTTGTTATTAGATTTAGTAAACATCACCAATTGATATTCAAAAGTCTTGAGAAAAGTGATTAAGTAACAGTTTAGTATTTTATAGACTCAATTGATATGTAAAATTCCATGTGGGATAGACTTTGGGTGTAATACCCCAGATTATATTTGCAGCGCCCGTTTAGTCTTTCTATAAGACATAGTTGAGCGTGATCA
>ML434179.1:0-12487 GCA_005239525.1 Nicotiana knightiana | reverse complement strand
ATGCAATTTCTTTTAGTTTTGATTCTCAATAACGTGAGTAGCTAAATTCTTTAGTCTAGGGTTTCGGTAGAACCGGTGGGGATGAATTCATTGTGATATTAATATATTTTGGTTGATTAATCTCTTTTTGTTTAACTATGTTCTTATTGAAGTTGATTGAAAGAGCTCTCGATTAACTATTCCTATTTATTATGTATCTACTTGAGAGAAAATGCATATTTAGGTAGTTTCTTGAACAACACCACTCCCGGAGTATAGACGAAAGTCATAACCGAGGGTTTAGAGGTTAGATTAGAGATAACGATACCTCGGGTGCAATCTAAAGTGAACTGTATTGTGATCTAGCTAGCGTAACTTTAGAGAGTGCGTTTAGTAAATTATCATAATTACTTGAGAGAGATTTATGATAGTTAGCGTGTTCATGATTGACAGAGATAGCCAATTAAATTATAAGAAATATCCAAGGAAGAATTCACCAACGAGGGAAACCATAACCGTAGACCCTTATTTATCATTGTTTACATTATATTGTTAGTTAATTGTTAATTTATTATTTTGTTATTAGATTTAGTAAACATCACCAATTGATATTCAAAAGTCTTGAGAAAAGTGATTAAGTAACAGTTTAGTATTTTATAGACTCAATTGATACGTAAAATTCCCTGTGGGATCGACTTTGGGTGTAATACCCCAGATTATATGTGCAGCGCCCGTTTAGTCTTTCTATAAGACATAGTTGAGCGTGATCATGGGAAAGCTCTCATCTTCCTCAACCATGGGTTCACTGCCGCCGGAAGGTATGGCTACCGACAATAGGGTGGCGTCAGAGACTTTGTCAGAAGTATGAGGAGAATTTTTCATTTTTCGTAACGAAATGTGTACAGCGGAGCCGGAAAAAGAAAGTAACGACGGGAAAAGAAACCAGAAGCTGAAACTAAAAAAGAAGAAGAAAATGGGAGACAGAGATCGGAGAAGAAGTTGAAGGATAAGCATATGCATATGGAATATGAGATGCTAAAGTTTCAGTAGAGGAACCCCCCCCCCCCTCTCCTCTATTTGTAGGGTATGGTGGCACTAAAATCGAGGCAAAGGGCCGTCAGTGGCACCAAATCGAAGAAACAGAGGTACATGAAACAACGCATTACATTGGGAAGACGCGTAATGATAATGCGTGTGGCCATGACATCATCCTATGTCAGTAACGGCAACCACGGCCCTTGAGGCGATCGTCACCAGTTCGACCTCGACCAATCTGGCTCAGTCACAATGGCTGAATTTCTTTTGACCGGTTGCAAACAGAATCCGTTCATCGAGACATCCAAGAGGACGACCTCAACAAATGGAGGAACTAACTGTATTGGTCAAAATTAGGCCGAGCATATTGATTGCAAATGGACGAGACGTGGTCGAAGTTGAAGCCAACAACGGCTCAGTGGCGGGGAGTTGCCTAAAGAAAGACTAGTGTCGAGGTCATGTAGAGAACGGATAACAGCAACGGCTAGAATGAGTTTTATAATAATGAAATATTCCTTCAATTGTACTTTTTAGAGTTTCCTAGGAATATCCCCTATAAATAGGAAGAGATAAGGAACAAAAGAGGGATCTTCATTTTTCTGATAAGAACATATTGTAAGGGTTGACTATAGAGAATATACAAAAAGTTTGTCTTGTCCACTGATTTCATTGCTAAGTATACATCTTTTATTCACAAGATACAAGGATTCCTTGTCCATCTTCATGTTTTATTATCACGTTGTTGTCAGAGAGGGGAATCATCCAAGTCATCTAACATTTGGGTGATAAATTCCTTCTTATTACATTTAATATCATTATTCACATTTATTATATATATTCATTGCTACATTCATTGACAATCATTGGAATATTTTACTTGGCATTCATTGATAATAGACACGGTCCCATTTTATCAATATATCTAAACTTCATATTTAGTAGTTATTACGTTTAATTAGGATTCATCCACTTTTTTCTCATTAGTTTAACAAAAAGATTTAAAAAAAATTTATCAAAGAAGCGCCACATGAAATTTTTACGTATATAATTAAGATCAGTATACCCATATGGAACTTGTGGATTGCAAAACAAACTTGGAACTTTTAATAACCATCCTTCATATAAGACCGAATCTTATACTCAATATCTATTAACTTTAATTTTTTATAACCCCACTCACAAAACTAGGTAACGTACAACTAAAATATAAAGGATATTGGTTTTCCTAATTATTTGGTCTTTTGTGGTATAAAACAAAAGCAAACCCGTTTTGGCAAGGCAATATGTATACAAAGATACACAAGCTGATGAACAAAACCATTTATGTCTATACTCGTTTTTTTGTCACGTTTTAACTTATACCAATTTTGCAAAACAAACTGCAAGCGTACCCACTTTTCGTGTATGCCTGAAGTGGCAAAACATTTTGCCTGAAGTGTAGCAAAACTTCAAATATTTTTGCATGAAGTTTGGCCTGACTTGCAAAGACAATCATGCAAACTTCAGTTCATAGTGCAAATAGCAAAGTTCAAAAAAACAACAATATGTGTTGGCTGAAGTTTTTATTAGTAATTGTTGAACTTAAACATTCTAGTAGAAGTTTTATTCTGTATTTGCTGAACTTCTGCATGTGTTGGCTGAATTTTTTGTTTGTAATTGCTGAGCTTATGCATTCTAGTAGCTGAAGTTTTATTCTGTATTTGCTGAACTTCAGCATATTTTAGCTGAAACTTTGTTCTGTATTTGCTGAATTTCAACATATTTTAGCTGAAGTTTTGTTCTATATTTGTTGAACTTCAACTTGTTTTAGCTGAAGCTTTGTTATGTTTGTGATGAACTTTAGGACTGAAGTTTGTTTTGTATTTGATAAACTTCAGCATTCTAGGAGCTAATGTTTTTGTTTATATTTGTTGAACTTCAGCATTCTTAGAGCTGAAGTTCTAAACAACAATGACAAGTTGTCCTTAAAATTCAGTTGCTAACTACTATACATTGTATATTTTAGCCTAGAATAATGGAATTACCAGGAAATTTGAAAAGCAATACTCCCTATAAAACAAGACCATTAGTAAAAGTAACATCTTCACCTAATGCACAGGGAATCAAATTGTGCTTTCATGTTTCAGTAGCAATTAAAATTAGAATTTCTGAACTGGACGGTCAAGAAGCTAATTCCTAGCTGTAAAGAGCTAAATAGCAAATATAAGTTGTTCTCTCTATCTTCAGCATTCTGAAACGAAGGAGGAGGAGAAAGAGCCCTGAAATTATTTAAATAGTAGTCACAAGTTAAAACTTTTTTAAGAAAATAAATATAAGTTAATTGGATGCGACTAAATAAGACGCCTCGTGCAATTTTTACAAAACCATAATTCCATTAGAGTCCTCCACTATCCACGAATCACAAGGGCCCATATGATTCTACTGCCAAAGAAAAGATGGGCTGCCAGCTTTCCTTTTTATGCCCAACAAATGGTTAGTGAAAGCTATTATTATATCTATCCACATTTCCGAAAAATGCATATCTTTCAAACAAAGATAACAGGAATATAGGGAAGGCCAATTAAGCAGGTCCGATAACAATGATTATGTTGTGGCTTTTAAGTGACAACAGAGTCTACTTAGAGTTCAAACAAAAAGTTATTGCTTAAAATGGAGGATGAAAAATGTGAAGAAATTTTCTTGATCATAACAATTATCGTCAAATCATGATTAAGATATTGCTTGTCTAGACATTATACTTTTGTTGATTGTGGATGTTCAACAAAAATATAGACGTTCTTCATCCTAAATAGGACACTCCATTTTATTGGGCTAATTTGGGGCCTCAAGAAATTTGTGCAATCTTGGGCTGGGTAGGCAAAATACTCTGAGGTCCGGTCCATCTCCTCCGCACTTGCAGAAATTTCGCTTAACATGAATCACTATACAACTTGTCTCTTTGCCCCAAGGGTTGGCTGATCACGCCCAACTCTAGTCCTAAAAAGGATAAGCGATCACTGTAAAAATAATTCGGTCTAAGAGTTCGGAGTCGAATCTCACAGAGAACTAAGGTTTCACCATAATTGTTCAATATTGCTAAGAAGACAAGCTCAAATAAATTTCTAAGTTATAAATATTAAGATTCTTATATCTAACTAATTAACTAAGAAACTAAAGCAGTAAATTAACAACTAAAGATACTAAGAGTTGGAGATTAAATTTAGGAGGTCTAGAGTTATGATTTCCTCAAATATTGGAATCCTTCCCGCTATGTTCCCTATAATTTCGCCTATGTATTTTCTACTGATCGTGAGCACTTTAGGTGCCGCAATTCTCTCTCGAGAAACTAAAATAATTTACTAGACATATTCTCTCGAACTGTTACATCTCGCGTTTCGTACGTTAAAGTTTTATCTTCAGATTAATCGATGTAGACGCGGGGATGCGATTATCTTGAGGTTAACGCATTTATCATATTTATAACACGCGATAAGTAAGTTTCATGACGGATAAAGAGTACACGAATTAAATAAAATGAGTTTCGTTGAAGGTTGTCAATTTGGGATAAAATACGGTCTGAGCTATAATACCCGATATTTATGGACTCGAATCATATAAGGTACCATATGACCATGATAAGTATGTTGTATAAGGTATATTAAAATAAGTAGTATTTTAAGTAATTTAAGATAATTTTTAATTATTTGGGTAATTGATTAATTATCGGGTAACGTGACATTACCTAATTAACTAATGAGTTTGGGATAAGATTAAAACCCCACCCCACGTGACAGCAAGCCACTAATAAAATAAATGACTCTTAGTCATATTAGATAAGATGGCAACCCAATTCCAAGACAAGCCATGTATTAGAAAAGCTACAAATATTTTAATAACTAAAATACTTATCTTCCAACATTTTGAAAGAGTAGAAATATTTTATCTTCCAACATTTTGAAAGAATAGGAAGGGCTCTACGTAAGGCAATCTGAAGCTACAATGTGAAGCTAACGTAGGAGACAACCGGCAGTTAACGTAGAAGGGCACGGATCTTCAATAAATCAAACGGAGATTTAGCAATTTTAAGGGAGTACAGTGTAATCCTTCTCAAGAATATTATATGAATTTTTCTCTACTCCAAGTATGTTAAGGCTAATCCTTCTTTCTTTTCTCATGATCCAAGTAACGATGCGAACACGATATTCCATAAATGGTTCTACTCTTAGCAGTTAAGGATGTCAATGTTATTCATTCGCGTAAAGTGATATTCAAGCATGTATAAGTATCTATCTAGTTCCCCATTGAGGTATTTGATAAAGATGTTAATGTTCAATGATATTATATGCATCATTATTTACCACCAAGCTACGACTGGTTGGGCAGTTACATACTTACCACCGAGCTACGGCCGATCGGGCAGTCATGCATTTACCATCGAGCTACGGTCAGTTGGGCAGTTACATACTTACCATCGAGCTGCGGTCAGTCGGGCAGTCATGCATTTACCACCGCGCTACAGCTTGTCGGGCAGCTACCACTAATTAGTTGGGCAGTTAACGTCACGAGAATGATGTAATCAGGATTATTATATTGTAGTTTTATTTATATATACGAGATGGGTCTTATTCTATAAGTTATGGCCCTCAACGACAAGTCTGAGGTTATAAGTTGACTCTTATCCCTCCCCGAGATATATCTTATTACTACGTCTCATTTCTTCTTTACATACTCGGTACATTATTTGTACTGACATCCCTTTTCTTGGGGCACTTTGTTTCATTCCACGCAGGTATAGATAGGCGAGGTGAGGACCATCCACTGTAGCCTGCCTCCAGATATCAGCTTTTTATTGGTGAGCTCTACATCTTCCTGGAGTATTGCCGAGTCACGTTCTATATATGTTTTTTTTTATGAGGATGTCGAGAACCCTGTCCCGACTTATATATTATGGTCATATTTTCTTAGAGGTTTTACAGACAGTGTCCTGTGTATAGTTTTCGGTATGACATGTCGACGGCCTTGTCGGCCCCTATGTATCTATATAAATCTTTTTTTTTTTTTGAATTAGTTATGTGAGTTAAGTTCTAATATTGTTAATTATATATATAGATGTGGCCTATCATGGCACGTGATGGGTATTATAGTAGAAAAAAAGGGATAAGGTATATGGAGCTCGATTGAGTACGCACTAGGTGCCAGTCGTGGCCCTCTTATTTGGGTCGTGACAAAAGTGGTATCAGACCAGCTCTGTCCTATGGTTGTCTACAAGCCGTGTCTAGTAGAGTCCTGTTTATGAATGTGTTGTGCACCAAATTGTATAAACATGAAACTACAAGGCATTTAGGGACCGATTACCCTTCCTTCTTGATACTAGATCGTGCAATAGAGCAGAGTCATAGGGAATAAAGCCCTTGACCTTTGACTTGTTTTGTATATACATCGATGCCTATGACCAGGAAAGGTACGACTAGTCAAAAGGGTAAAGCAGTGGCAGATGAGGGCATGAGTAGAGTACCAATGTCTAGTGAGGGCCAGAGTGAGGCTCCGAGGGGAAATACGATACCCTCTCATAGTTCTCCGATTTTTCCAGCACCCGAGGAGATGAGGAGGAACCCAGAGCCTCCACCTATTGTTCAGGATGAGGATATGGATATGCAGAGTGCAGTACAGTTATTGACTAAATTGGTAGCCGCTCAGACTCAGCGCTAGGTAGGTCCAGGTGTTGGTCACATTCACAGGGTTATTAGCGCGAGAGTCTGAGACTTCATCAACCTAGACCCTCTAGTGTTTACTGGTTCCAACAAGAATGAGGACTCGCAAAACTTTATTAATAGGATATAGAGGACTTTGAGGGTGATGCATGCATCAGACACTGAGTCAGTAGAGTTGGCCTCTTACCGATTGCGGGATGTTGCGGTTCAGTAGTATGAAACTTGGGAATTTTCTAGAAGGACAAATGCATCTCCAACGGTATAAGAAAAGTTCTCAGGGGCTTTCTTGCGTCATTACTTGCTGGCAGAGATTCGTCAGACAAGGGTAGACAGGTTCTTAGCTCTTAAACAAGGGAATATGAGTGTGCGGGAGTATAGTCTCCAGTTTGATTCTATGGCGAGGTATGCCCCAGAACCCGCCAACGCTCGTGAAAACCCGGGTCGGTCGGTGATTGTGGCTGAAATAAGTGACTGGGTGCATGGGTTTATGGTAGGACTTGGGCCGCACCTAATTAATGAGTATTTCACGGCCGCTCTGCTCGATAGTATGGATATTTCCCGCATCTAGGCTTATGCTCAGAATTTGGAGGATCGGAAACGACAGCAATACGAGAATCGTTATGAGGGTCAGCATAAGAAGGCTAGGTCTGCTAGGCAACCTGAGGATTTTTCGGGCGATCCTATGTCACCATATCCTGTTGAAAGTGTCTGACAGTTGCATAAGTCGTATTATGAGGGATCTGTTTATTCTGAATCATGTCATGGCTCGAGAATTTTGGATTCAGCACAGATGAGGGCGCCTCCTCCGCGATGCAGTCTTGAACAATGCGTACCTATTACAATTGCTTCTATGAAAGCTGAAAGATACAATATTAAAACTCCTACTACAATCAACTAGACTCAATAATTAATCAGATGGAACTGGTTCTTCTAGTTGATCTGTAGCCTTTTAATCGCACAATGACTCTGCTAGCAAATTGACTCTGGGAACTTTGCTTTCAGACTTTTGATTCACTTCAGCTTTTGTGCGTGTAGAATTCCAGCAGAAATACATCAAGTATTTATAGAGTCAGTTGAGCTTGTCGTCCAATTGTAGTCCAACTCTACCTGGGTGAACAAATTCGTACCAAACTCAACTTCCTTTCTTTTGTTACTTTCCTTGCTGAATTCGACTTCAATCTTCTCATCAGTTTGCAACCTTTTCGCATGAGGAGACAATCTCTTGGTTCATTGATATTTCACATTCACAAATATCTCCTATGTATATACGGTTCATGTTCCAGCTATTCAGTTAAAGATGTGTGCTCTAATGGACCCGGTTCAACTGGTCAGCCATTTGTCAATCTTCAAAACTATGCAGTGACATGGGTCAACAGTCTATTTGTTCAACTACGTGCTTATTTCAGTTGATTGAATGGCCATCGATTGACTGTGCCTATTTATTATGTGTTGCTTGAGAAAGGATACATATTTAGGTGGTTGTTGAACAACGTCACTCCTAACGTATATGAGAAATCAATACAACGGGTTTAAAAGTAGGTTTAGAAATAACAAAGCCTTGACATGGTCATAATGAGCGGTTAGATAAAGCCAACTAGCATAGTTCGTGTCACGGCCCAAATCAGAGGGCCAAGACTGGCAGTTGGTGCCTACTCATTAGAGCGCCACATACCTTATCCATTTTTTTTACTATAATACCAGTCACGGGCCATGATAGGGCACATCTATGTATATAATTTATAATATTAGAACTTAACTCACATAACTAATTCAAAAAAAAGGATTTATATAGATACATAGGGGCCGACAAGGCCGTTGACATGTCATACCTAAAACTATACAGTGGACACTGTCTGCAAAACCTCTAAGAAAACATGACCATAATATATAAGTCGGGATAGGGTTCCCGAAATCCTCATAAAATAAAATAACATATATAGAACGTGACTCGGAAATACTCCAGGAAGATGTGGAGCTCACTAACCAAAAGCTGATATCTGGAGGCAGCCTATAGTTGATGGTCCTCACCTCGCCTATCTACACCTGCGTGGCATGAGACACAGTGCCCTAGAAAAAGGGACGTCAGTACAAAGAATATACCGAGTATGTAAGGCAGAAATGAAACGTAGTAAATGTATATATCATCCCGGGATATACTCCAATGAAACAAATATCATGCTCTCACGAGGTCAGGACGTCGTCCCTCCCTCAAACTACTTCCTAAGTCATTCGTCACCTATGACTCTGTTAATCTATCTTCTAGGCGCTGACACCTACTAGTTGTAATCTTAATAACCGGGTTCATAACTTTCTATTCCATTATACTAACTTTCCAAAAATCTTGCATACTATATGTTGTTTCCTCCCTTGGGTGTTAGAGCTATCAGGGTTCTAACTTCTTAATGTTCTAGGTTACTCCCCTTTCCTCCCTTAGTCAACTATCCTTGGGTTCTTACTTTGCTTTCAAGCTAGCCTTGGTTTCGCTTAACCGTTCAGATGTAATGCCAACTCACTCTTATATTAATCATATTAACTGGGCAATTTGCTTTAATAAGATCGAACATTACCCATAGTCACAGTATCTGACACATCATTCGGTGTAGCCTCTGGGTCCTGATGACCTGCCAAAGCATATATGCGGTTCTGACTACAGTCGGAGCTAGATGCTCCACCCCTGCCTTTACCTCTACTAGCTGATGCTTGAGGGCCTCGCTCTTGAGGGCGTACTGAAGATGAGGAGACTATTATAGATCTGGTGGGCTGAACCATCCCGCTTCTGTCATTCACAGGAAAGTCCCTCATGTAATGACTAGGGTCTCCACAGGTATAACATACATTAGATCCCTAACGACATCGTCTAGAATGAGATCTACCGCATAAGTTAGAGTTGACTTGAGGCGTGTAGAAATTAGCTAGGGGCTAGTTACTACAAAGGGATTAGAGTTAGTCCTAGGATTACAAAAGAGTTTATTTTGTAAGTCCGTTTGGCTCAGAGTATTTAGTGAATAGTTTTGAGCAAATCCTACTGAGGAGTAGGTCGTGGTTTTTTCACCTTTTGAGCCAGGTGTTTTCCACGTAAAAATCTTTGTGTTTTTACTTTACTGCTTTTAATATTCCGCAACAGTAGAAGTAAGTACATCAAGAAGAACCAGGTTCTTCTATTGAGACAGCACTCGGAAATTGGGTACCACACAAAGTAACTTATCTTCTTGTGTGGTATTGACATCTAAAATATCAATTGGTATCAGAGCAGGTTATCCTTGAAAGGCTAATACCTTGGAGAAGATCAAGATGAGTGCACCACCTGGAAATTGGGAAGGTCAATCAACTACAAGGCCACCACTCTTCAATGGCCAATATTACTCTTGGTGGAAAAACAGGATGAAGGACCACCTAATTGGAGAAGACTATGAACTCTGGGACATAGTCACTGATGGTCCTCTAGCTACCATGATGAAGACTGCTGAAGGTATAGATATACCAAAGACTAAAGCTGATTGCACTGATAAGGATCTGAAGAAATGGGAGAAGAATGCAAAGGCCAAAAAGTGGCTAGTGTGTGGACTAGGTCCAGACGAGTACAGCAGAATCCAAAGCTGCACCACTGCCAAAGAGATTTGGGATACCTTGCAAGTAGCCCATGAAGGAACACCTCAGGTAAAAAGGTCAAGAGGTACTCTACTATACTCTCAGTATGAAAACTTCACTATGAAAGAAGGAGAGACTATCCAAGAGATGTACACAAGGTTCACAACCTTGACTAATGAACTGGAGTCTCTTGGAAGAGCTATTCTTGAAGAGTACAAGGTTGAGAAGATCCTAACAAGGATCTTGCTTATTTATTGGGAAAGCAAAATCACTGTTATCCAAGAANTATCCAGGAATCCAAAAATATGGCAACCCTGAGATTGGATGAGCTGATTGGAAACCTCACTGCCTATGAACTGAGAAGGCAAACAATGAAGATGGATGGTCCAAAGAAGGAGAGGAGTCTAGCACTAAGAATCACTAAGGGAGCAGATATGGAAGATGATTAGATGGTCATGATCACCAAAGAATTCAGAAACTTTCTCATGAGGAAGAAGGGCATCTCTAGAGGAGGAAACTACAACAAAGCAAAAGCTCCAGAAAGGCCAACCAACGAGGGATGCTATAAATGTGGTAAGACTGACCATCTCATTAAAAATTTTCCTCAGTGGGAAGTAGAATGGAAAAAAGAGAGATATGAGAGAATGAACAGGAAGAAGGAACAGGTCAAACCCAAGAAAACAACAACAAAGGCTATGGTTGCTGCTTGGGGGAAAGTTCAAATAAAGAATCAGAAGATGGGGAGACTGAAGATCAGGCGCTCATGGAAATTGGAGAATCTGACAAGGAATCACATGAAGAACCAGAGGTAAGTATCTCCCATCTTAAAAACAAAGTAAAGTTCCTATCTAAGGAAAAACTCTCTGAGTTGCTACTTGATTTCATAGATGATTCTGAGGAAACAACCAAAGAGAAGGATCAACTATCTAAAGAATGTGCAATGCTAAAAGCAAAGTGCATGAACCTGGAAATCAGAGTCAGTGAATCTGAAAAGAAAAACACTGACTTGTTGAACCAGGTTCATCCACTTGAAACTGAGATTCTAGAACTAAAATCTAAAAACTTAAAGCTAAAGCTAGGATCCAGTAAAAAGGTTGTTGATTATTCTCATATCATGTTAGAAGAAAACATGGGAAAACTAAAAGATAAGATATATGCCAAGGATGAACAGATAAGAACTCTTAATGAAGAACTTGGCAAAGTCAAACATGAATTAGATCGAACTTGTAAATGGAATAAATCCTCTGACGCCCTGATATGGCTTCAAGAGAATCATAGTAGCAACAGGAGAGGGATTGGCTTTGGAAGTCAATTACCCAAGTGGGATACCAAAAACAAGTATCTCACTCTTCCTGAGAATAAAATNTCGAAGAAATGAGAGGTTTGTAAAAAGGAAAAACTGGCTACCAAATTGGGCCAGGAAAAATTTGATTCATCCATTCTCTCATAGAAAAGGACCCAAACTAGTTTTGGTTCTTAAGACTAACCTCTAATTCTTTTTGTAGGTTCAAGTGAGAGGAGGCAGCCAGATTTGGTATTTGGATAGTGGCTGCTCAAAGCATATGACTGGGAACATGGAACAGTTCCTTTCACTTGAAAGTCTCAAAGGAGGAAATGTCTCCTTTGGAAATGGAAAGAAAGGTGAAATTATTGGGGTTGGTAAGGTAGGTAAGGATGACACACGATCCATTGAACATGTGTATCTAATAGATGGATTGAAATATAGCCTGATTAGTGTATCACAATTGTGTGACAGAGGTAACCTGAGTGCTTTTACTTCCACAAAATGTTTTGTGATTAACCTGCTTACTGACAAGGTTATTTTGCAAGAAAAAAGAATGAATAACATATATGTCATAGACTTGTCCACACTGTCTGAAAATGAACTTACTTGCCTAAGTTTGTTGGACAATGATCCCCTCCTGTGGCACAAACGACTTGGTCATACGAGTATTNGTGAGGCATGTGCCAGGGGGAAGCAGGTAAGGTCCTCTTTCAAAAGTAAGAAAATAGTCAGTACCACCAGGACGTTGGAACTGGTTCATATGGATCTATGAGAACTTTGAGTTGAGGTGGTAAGAGATATGTGATGGTGCTAGTTGATGATTATTCAAGTTTCACTTGGACCTTAGTCCTGGCATCTAAGGATGAAGCATTTGATATGTTCACCTCATTTGTCAAGAAAACTCAAAATC
>ML434172.1:3752-14683 GCA_005239525.1 Nicotiana knightiana | reverse complement strand
CAAGGCGAGAATTCATATACGCCCAGCTCACATCGACAGCAGCCACCTCTTCCAAATCTTCATCATCTTGACACTTGAAGCTCAACCCTCAACACGTCCTTCTCCGCCTCCGCAGCTTCATGAGCGGTCCTTAATGAAACAATTGACTCCTCTAAAGTTTGAGCTTTGTCTAAACCCTTTTAAGATCTTCTTGAGCACGAGTGAGTGATTGCACGAGCTCGCCTGAGTATTCTTCCTTCTGCCCCAGCAAGTTCTTCAAGCCTCTAATCTCCTCTAAGGCACGGGACAACTGCTCCGCGAACGAAGACTCCAGAACACTCTTATCTTTGTCAGCTTGACTGCAAGAAGCACGCTCCACTGCTAGTTCTGCTTCCATAAGTCTCATTTGTCACTTCAAGGTACTCTTTTCCTCTTCTAAAGCGTCTATGTCAATCCTTAGGCTATCATATTGTGCTTTCCAATTATCAACTTCTGCCTGCAACTCTCTTTTCTCTTGGTCTGTGTTTGAAATCCTCTTCACAAGCTCCATGCCTATAAGGTTAATCTACAAGAAATAAACCAGTCAGATATGGTAAATTTCATATACGGGAGTGAAAGAGGATAACTTACACCATACCTTCAAAGAGGTATGCACGACCTCGTTGGCCCATGTAAGAGCACCGTGGCTAGCTAGCTTTGCTTTCTCAGTGGGACCTATAAAAGGCTTGAGCCACACTTCAGGCTCACCCGTCTTCTTGAAAAGGTTTCTCTCTGCTGGAAGACCCTACTTCCCTAATGGAAGGCATGGAAGCAGGTAGAGATGGAATAGCAACATGCACGGAAGGTTGAGGAGTTGGAGAAGCCACGGGCAAAGAAGCAGGCACGGAAAGTTGAAGAGTTGAAGAAGTTATAGGCAAAGCAGCAGCAAAAGTTGAGATAACCGAAGGAATAGACGAAACAGATTCTCTCAAAGAAGCAGGAAAGACAGCAGCCAAAGGGACGTCATCAGGAGCAAGATCAATACCACCATGAATAGGGGAATGCGAAACATCATCAAAGAAAGGGGGCTCGATCACAGACACGGGAGGCAAGGTTGAGGCAGTAGGCTCATCATTTAAGACCATTCGCCTTCTTCGTGGCCTGTGCACTAAAGCACCCTCTTCCTCTTCCTCTTCCTCTATAGAACGAGACTCACTCATCTTCGAGGAAGATGAACCAACAATAATTTCCTGGGGTTGAGCCAAGGACATCTTTGGGATAGAGGAAGAAGACACTCCACGAGCAGAGAATCCTATTAAAAAGGGAAAAAAGTTAAACGACAAAAAAAAAGAGACTCGAGTAAGGAAAGAAGTAAGAAAAAAAGCTTCACTTACCGTGGGTCTTTACTTGCCAACCATACCTCTCAGCGAGGTACTTCCAAGATATTTCTTCTGAAGAAGCAACAAATAACAGTTTTTCTACCCAATCACGAATACCGGAGACATTCTCAACAGTATTTATGATTGCTGAGAAAAGGAAAATAAGCAGATACGGTCTTAAATAAAACATCTCAAANTTCTCAGGGAAGGGAAGATTTTCTTCACCCACTAAACCAACAGTGGGTACAACAACATACCGGAGGTACCAACCCCTATCCTTATCGTCTCCAGGGGTTACCAACACTCTTTTGCTTCTAGCAGTCAGAGTAAAAACCCCTTCACAAAATAAGGTAGGATAGTAGAGGTGAATAAGATGGTTAAAGGTAAAAGGAACCGAGGCTAAAGAATCCAAACTCCTAAGGCATGCGAAAACTCGCCACACAAGCGGGCCAACTTGTCCTAAGCAGATATTGAAAAAACGGAAAAACTCAATTATAACTGGGTCAATGGGGGCTCTAAACCCTAAAGTGAAAGGATACGTATAAACAAAAGAATATCCCGTCTTGTAAGACGTTATTCTTTGATTACTATTCAGAATATAGATAGGAAAGTCAGATTTCCAAAAGCATTCCCTAAGAACAAGGGAAATCTGACCCTCAGTTATAAGGGTTGGATATCTTTCTACACTATCAAGAGAAGAAGATTGATCTACAAGAACTTGACTATCCCTAGCGAAAACAAACTCAGCAGGGACAATTTCATCGACTCCAGGTTCACGAAGGCGTTCGCCTCTACCTCTAGACAAAGACCGAGAAACCCTAAATCTCGGAGAAACTGGAGATCTAGTGGAAGGAGAAGGAACTACCTGAGAAGAAGAAGATCCCCTCAAAGGAGTGGGTCCTAGACTTCTAAGTCTACCACCCCTCTGACTCCTAGTCAGAGCAGAAGAAGGCGCTAAACTTTCAATATCTATTACTCTTTGAGGTTGGTTTGAAGAAGACATGTTTACAAAGTCAAAGAAGAAATCTCTTTACAAAAGACAAAGTTAGAAAAGTGTTTCGTGGAAGCAAAGAAGAGAAAACATGATTTTATACTTGAAGACAACCGTCAAACATGAAGAAAAAGGAAAATAATGATGAAAAGTCATAATTGAAGATGTCACTTCGGGACTGTCACAGCCGCAAAAATCCTTAAAAGGTGCTGAGTAAATGCAGAACCAATCCGAAAAGGACACGTGGTATGAGCAATAAATGGAAGTGACAAATGACGCCTATGGTGCAGAGAAGGATACAATGATTCAAGGAAAAGCGGCAGCAAAATATTCCCGCCATAAATGAATATCCACTTACCAAATATTAATCGTTAAATATATGGTAAGTGGGGGGACTATCTGTATTGGTAAAAAAGAGTTTCACACATAAGCCAGATTTTGACAACTCAGCTAGTCACGTAGACACAAGAAAACGCGACAGCTGGACATGACTCCTTGAAGAGATACAGTACAAAGAGGCACGGTTCAGTAAACCCACGAACTTATCATCCACAGGAAACTCAACTTGATCAAAACAGGAGAGAGGCACGGTCAGAATGAATCTAGACAAAGCTACGGGCAGATTCAAGGACCCACAATTGATTACTCGAACGTTATGTAACTGAACCCCAATTACCGTTATCCTTTGTAACGCCTCATTAATGTCATAATTAGTCATTAATGAGTAACCATAGAAAGAACCGTACGTTAAAAGAATCTCCTATATAAGGGAGGGGAATACAGCTTGTAAAGGCATATGATTCTCGAATACAATCAACATCGATCTTTTATTTCTGCAATATTGTTTATTATTCATTTTTCCCATTATCTTGATTATCAGTAACCCGTATTCGTATTAAAAATAAGTTTTAGTCAAAGGGTCTAATTCTTTGGTTAAACCGTGACACTAAGCCATGCCTCCCTATTTGCATAAGGCTAAGCACTGCCTTCTCTTTGCATGGGACTAAGCACTGTCCCGAATCTCGCACGAGACTAAGCATTGTCTCTCTTGCATCGGGCTAAGTTCTTCCTTTAACTTCGCACAAGACTAAGCTCTGTATTTTTGCCTCTAGCATTATGTCTCTGTACCTCATAGGCTGAATATAGCCAACTTGTCCGAAGGCGTCATAGTCTGAAGGCGCCATCCTCATAGCCGGAAGACATCATGCCATGGCCTGAGGATCTCTCAAACTTGCACATCATTATTTAAAGGTGTCATGGTTAGGAGGCACCATTTTCATGGCCCGAGAATATCATTTCATGGCCTGTGAATCCCTTACTGCACAATTCATGGCCCGGGACATCATGGTCTAAGGACGTCATCCTCAATCATCCAAAGACAGTTTTCATGGTCTGAAGGGAATTTGCATCATGTCTAAATTTACGCAAATTTATACGTATATGCTTGCAGTACATCTTTTGATTTGCAGGTAACCCAGTGAGTAACTGTTATCCCAACATGAGCAATCCCGCTCCAGTTCTTTCAAATTATTTCAAATTTGACCGCTCATTATAACCGTTTCACCTATTCGAAGCCTTGTGTACGTCCTTGTGACAACCCCATCGGTTCATTCCACCGGTGGATCCAGAACTACACACGGTCTGATTCCTGTAAAACCAGGGATAAGTAGGCAGCTCGGGGACCAGAGTGCAGCCTATATCTCTCAAATCGCTTTATTCAGTCAAAATTGGCCATCATATCTTTACCCGACAATTCTTTCATCCTTTCCGGGTAAATAGGGGCAGCTGTTGATACCCATTTTTTTCCATATATATTTCAAAAAATACATATATAGCTTTAAAATAGTGCATGAGCATCAACTAGTATTTTTCCATAATTTTCGGTAATTTTAAAGGATTTTTAATCAATTTATTCCAGCATTTTATTATCTAAATAATTACTAATTGCATCAAAAATATTTTTATAATAATTTTATCATCTATATTTATATTAAGTTGTAATCATTTTATGCCTAATTATATTTGTACCTTTAGGCTATAATTGCAATAATTTTGCAATAATAGCACATATATGCATAATTACTTCATTTACATGGAAAATGAATTTTTATATTTTTATAATATTAAGTAATTATTTTAAATCATTTTCATATACAAATAACATTTTTCATCATTCATTAATTATTTTATTAACTTAAGTGGGTATTTAAAACATAGCCTTTTTATTAAATTTTCGGACCTACCCAATAGCCCAATACCCTATCAGCCCAATAACCCAATAATTCAATACCCATCATCCAAACCCAACTACCCATACCCATACTCGTCTGATTAACCTGCCCCACCTAAAATAGCCAATCATGGCCGTTGATACCCTTTTTTTCATATACCAAACCCCCAAACCCTACCTCATTTTTTCCAACCCGCCGCCTTTGGATCCTCTACTCCACTCTTCTCTCTCACCCCCTCTCAAACCCTAGCCCTGCCGTCACCATTTCTCCTACCAAAAATGGAATCATTCTCCAATTCCTTACCTTATCTGGCCTTACCTCCTTACTTACTACCCGTCTTTGATGTTACTTGACTTATTTGCCTCAAAAGGCAAGTGTATCTCAAGAGACTCGAACCAGATCTAGTCCAGAATCTCTTATATTTCTATTATTCCCATCTATGTTCATCCCAATACTTGTATGTACGAATATTTTTCGTATCTTCCTGTTAGGGTTTTGGATCTCTGGTTCAAATCAGATTTTTGGTTCATTCTGGTTCACTTTAATGTTATTATTTACCTTGTCACTCATTAATCTAGCTATTTTTGGTTGAATCTTTTACATACCCTAAAACTAGGGTGCATATCTGTCAAGATCTGAAACGATTTCTTGTTTTTTGGCATTTTTTCTTTAGTATTTCAGTATCCCTATCTCTATGTTTTATAGTTTCTGACTGATTTTATTTACCCTAAAATCAGGGTTTTTGATTTTCAAAAATGAATCAAATATGTTGTTTCATCTCTGTGTATCTATTATTTCTGATTGATTTTAATTACCCTAATTGTTTCAGTCTATATGTCTTTATATTCCTGCCTATTTTATTTATATTAAAATTTTGGGTTTTTCGATATTTGATTATTTTCCTTTAATGTTTCTGTTTATCTGTCTCTGTGATTCTTGCCGTTAATTATGGACTAATTTTTATTTGCCCTAAAAAGACTTTGAAATCTTTACTAAGATTCCAGTATTTCCTTTTGGGTAGTACTGGTACCTCCTTATTTGGCTCGGTTTACCTGTTCTTATTACTCCCTACCTTGTTTTGATCCGGCATCTTGACTATTTGATTGACTCTGTGTAATACTTTCCTTAACTTGAATAGTACCGGCCCGATTTTATACTATCATGTTCTGTTAATGGATTGGAACCAACTTCTAATTGATTCTGGAACTATTTCCTTACCTTATTTGATCTGGTACTTGACTACTGATTGATTCCATATAATGCTTTCCCTAAATTAAGTGGTACTAGCCTAATTTTATGTTATTGTGTCATGTTAATTGATTGAAGCCGACTCTAATTGATTCTGAAGTTATTCTCATGCCTTATTTGTGTAGGACTGATTCATTACCTTACTGTCTACCTCATTGAGACTATTAAAACCCCTTCCTCATTCCCTTTAGAAAGACTCAAATCCTGATATTCTCATAAAAACCTAAGCTCTCTCTGTTCTCTCTTGTTCTGATTTCTGTACTGAGTGGTTATTATTTGGCCGACTAAAAGCCAAGGCCAAATTATTCTGGAATTTAACTGCTATTGCACCTTTACTTGTTATCTTCTCAACTGGTATGCCCTAACCTTTGCAATTCCATTCTTTATGCTTTGTTTGACTAGCATGTTTCAATTCCTAGCATGATTCTTCCCTTTCTGTGATAATTTGATGATACTATTAACCTAAGACTAAGTTATTTCAAACAATATGAATCCTCTCCTAAGATTAAGGTTTAGTCTATTTTCTTGCAAGGTACTGTAAACATGTGATCACTTGTCTGTTGCTTAACTCATATGTCATGTCTGTTTAATTCAAATGTTTTTGCCTAATTTCTTCTGTGTTTTAGCCATGATTGTTTTAAATACTAGCATGAATACTTAGCTTAATCAGATGACAACTTGTTTGAACTATGTGCTGAACATGAACCTTGTTTCCTTCTTGGTGCAGTTCTGCCTGCAACTTTGTGTTCTGAACTTTCTTTCTTCTGGAATTGAACTATTTTGAAATATGTCCCTTTTCCTTTATATACTGGTTTTAAAACTCCTACTCATAGTCATTTAGGTTCTCAACCACCCTAGTCTGAGCATTGCCTAGGGTCCTTGAGACTCCTTTGAACTCTGACACATTGGGGCTGGTTTTCCAATCTTTTATGAGTTACCTTCTTAATGTGGTTTTGGTATGAGCATTGCCCTGGGTCCCTAAGGCCCTTGGGAACTTTGACACACTGGAAGCCTGATTTTTAATGTGCCATGGATGGATCATTACTATACTCCAAAGTTGTTTTGTTGGAAGGCCTGGTTCCCAGGTTTAGATTGGGCCTATAAGGCTCCCTATAGTGTAATTGTTACCATTATGTAATTCATTCGATATTCTGGGTTGTAATAATCTTTGTAATAACAAATTTGGAGCTGATTAGTGAAAGTTGGGGGGTTTCCTTCTATTTTTGTTAAACTTGGGTAGAAATCCTGTGTATAGGTTTAATTATATTGACCAAGTCATGTGATTTCTACTACTTGTTTAGAGATCCTGCCTATAGGAATTTCTTGATTGTTCAGTTCTGTACTTTTACACTCGCATATTAGAGATCCCGTTTATAGGCCTTTTCGTTAATTCTGCATTAGAGATCCTATCCTAGGATCCACACATTTTTAAACCCCAATGTGCATTAGTGACCATGTCTACAGGATTCTATTTGTTTGAAATAATAACCTTTTCTGGCAATCTGCTTAAAATTCTGCCTACATACGATTAATAGATACCATGCTTATAGGAAATAAAGATCAGTTCAAACCTAGAAATCATGCCTATAGGATTTAAACTAATAGATATCATGCCTATAGGGTGAAATCAGTTTTCAAACTTAGAAATCCTGTCTATAGGAAGTAAAGATCAGTCTCAACTTAGAAATCATGCCTATAGGGTTTTAAATCAATTCTGCAATTAGCAAGCATGCCTATAGAACTTAAAAGGAATAAAAACCTCTCTTTATGAGTTAAAATCAGTAGTTCACTTAGAAACCAAGTTATAGGTCTATAACAAACTCGTAGAAACCATGCCTATAGGATTCCGTTAATCACATTTGAGTTCGACCAATTTTGGCTATCACTTAGGCAAATCTGTAAGAGTTGCTAATGATTCTGGGCCTAAAAATTGTGACAATTTGCTGCCTGGAAGTGCCCAGATTCATGCTTATAAATCAATAGGCCAACAAATAGGTCTCATTGATCGCTTTAATAAAACTATTTCTTTACATTCTGTTTCTGCTCATATAGATATCCTGCCTATAGGATTCTAAAATTAACAAAGTATGTTGATTCAATTGCGTGCATTTGTTGCTTATGTGTGGAGGTCAATTTGAGCCCTTATTTGTTTCTTTACATGAAAGTTCGATTTGTATTTTGTTTCTCGTCTAGATTTCTCATTTTTAAGCAATATAGGCCAGTCTAGAACCACCTTAAATAGAGGTCCTAATACATCCAGGACCATAGGTAAGGGACGGGTAGTGCACGCACGATCTAAAAGCTATTAGAACGCTTAGGTAACAACTGAAAGATAGTAATTGGGTAGTAAGGTGATGATAGCCCGTGCGCTAATGCTATGAGTAACACCCAAACTTGGGGGAAGTTACAAAGTATTGCATGGAATGATCCTATAGGATAAAAATCCTAGGACCCCCCCCCCCTTTTGATCCCCTTTATAGTAACTTTTATTGTCCAAATTGTTTTCCTCCCCTTTTATACTAATTCGCTTAATTTAAGTTCGGTCGGGACCCACCGTTGTGGACCTCGAGGGGTGCCTAACACCTTTCCCCCGAGGTAATTTGAGCCCTTACCCGATCTCTGGAGATGCAAACTAGTTTATGAGTTAATTGCTCTAGGTTCCCTAAGTCACCTTATTCCGTTAGGTGGCGACTCTTCGAATCCCTTACCCAATCCCAAAAAGAAGGAGTTATCCTAGAAATGTCGAAACCCGATTTCGCGAGAAAAAAGGGGCGCGACACATATATACTTTCAAAATAGTGTATATGCACCATCACTTGATTTATAGACATATGTAAGCATTTTTCATAATTTCCTATAATATTTAAAGGGCTTTAAATCAATTTATTCTTGCATTTTTATTATATAAATACTCATTAATTACTTCACAAATTGTTTTACAATGATTTTATCATCTAAGTTCACCATTTATACCCATATTATGTTTAAATATTTTTAACATATTTGTCATAATTGCATTTGCATTTTTCAAGGCCAATATTATACATTTGCAATAATAGCCTATATGTACTTATCATTACTTTAAATATGCCAAAATAATCCTTTTATACTTTTTATAGTGTTAAATAACTATTTTTACTTATTTTATGCACAAATGATATTTTTATTATTTATTTATCATTTTTACAAATTATTTATTAATTAAAATTGAGTATTTAAACAACAGCCCATTTTTAAAGCTAATTTCGGACCAACCCCTAGCCTAATTACTTGAAATACGCCAGCCCAACACCCCAGCCCAAAACAAATGACCCCTAACCCAATAACCCAACCGGTAACCCATTTCTACACCCGACCCAACCTACCGTTTAATCTTAGCCATTGATCTTTCAAGATCAACGGCCCCCGTTCACCTAACCCTTTTAATTAACCCCTCCTAACCCTAATCCCCAAATTCTCTACCATCCTCCGTCCTTAAACTCCTAACGCTCTCTTCGTCTCTGAAACCCTAGCGTCGTCACCCATTTCCCTTCCGATTCCACCCCAGATATGGAATCAATCATTGATTCCCTTACCTTATCGATCCCTTCTCGCTATTGGATACTTGTTTATGGTATCACATAATTGCTTGCCTAACATGGCAAGCTGACTTCTTTTACTTTGAACCAAATATGGTTCGCACCTTTGCTTCTTTCCATCTGTGTTCATTATCAACCCTTTATGGTATGTATCTCTGAGATTTTTGTTCGATTCTTCACTTACCCTAAAGCTAGGGTTCAAATATTTTCAGATCTGTTATGGTTTTTTTTTATTATTTTATTTTGTTAAATATTTTCCTTTAATGTTTTCATGCATCTCTATTATGATTTTTCTGACTAATTTTTATCCTAAAAATTAGGGTTTTTGATTCTTAAAAAACCAAACCAAATCTTGTTCAATCTTTAATGCTTCTGTTTATCCGTCTCTATGCATCTTTATTATAGTTTTTTTTTATATTCTTGACTAATTTTAATTACCCTAAAAATTAGGGTTTTTGATTTTAACATATTTTCGCCAAACCTGTTTCAATCTCTATGTATTTTCTTTATTACTTCTGACTGATTTCACTTACCCTATAATTTAGGTTCAAACCTTAATTATTTTCGTCTATATGTCTTTGTATTTTTGCCTAATTTCTAGGGTTTTCGACTATTTGATTATTTTCCTTTTAATGTTTCTGTCTATCTATCTTTAACCATGGACGTTAATTGCTGACTAATTTTACTTACCCCAAAATTAGGGTTTTGAAATCAGTCTTTCCTTTTGTATAGTACTGGTATTTCCTTATTTTTCATTCATTTTACCTGTTCTTGCCTTATTTAGACCAGTATGTGATTAATAATTTGTGCTACTCCCTTACTGACTTTATTTTATGTTCTGATTATTGGAGCTAACTTCTAATTGACTTTGGACTTATTTCTTACCTTATTCTTAACTACTGATTGATTCTATATAAGGTTTTTCTTAAATTAAGTGGTACTTTACTCGATTTTTCCATGTTTGTTGATTCATGCTGACCTTAATTGATTGTTAATTTATTCACATACCTTATTTGTATGAGATTGGTTCCTTACCTTATTAGTTTGCTTCATTAAGTGCTATAAAAAACCCCTCCCTCAGTCCCTCTAGAACAACCGGACAACTGAAAACTTTACAACTTTCAAATTCTCTGTTCTCGAAAACTTAAGCTCTCTCTTTACATTCTTGTTCTAATTTCTGCACTAAGTGGCTCTTATTTGGCCGGCTAAAAGCCAAGGCCAAATTCTCTGGGTTCTAACTGTTGTTGCATTCCTGTTTGCTTTCTTCTCAACTGGTATGCCTTAGTGATAATACTAAACTAAGTTATCTCCAATAATATAAAACTATGTGGCTAATTCATGTATCCTATCTGTTTAGTTCAAGTGTTTTTGCCTATGTGATTTCTTTAAATACTAGTATGAATATCTATCCTAATCAAATGCCAATTTGTTTGAACTATATGTTGAACATGGACTTTGTTTGTTTCTTGGTGCAGTTCTGTTTGCAACTCTATATTCTGAATCTGCTTGCTTCTGAAAACTAAACCTTTTTAAAACATGCCCCTCC